>MKEJ01032353.1:0-23845 GCA_001753735.1 Embelia ribes
TCTCTTATTTTGAGTATTGTATGATTTTAAATATGAAAAAAATTATAAACGATACTAAATATACAATTTTTCTTAAACTTTAGGACCAAATTTGTCAAAATTTCAATCATATAGAACTATTACTGTTATAAGTGAAATTATGGAACAAAAAAGAATTACTATTGAAATTATAGATATTATTGTCATAATTATCTCGAGCATAATTTTAAAATTGGGATATAATACGAGATATTGAATAAGTGATGACATGTATAGTTTTGTTAAATATATTATTACATTTCTTTCATCAAAATTATCAATTAAAATAATTATAACTTTGTAATAGTGAGAGCGATATTTTTAGATTGTCAAATAGAAGAAATTTTTGAGTAGCTTCACAATTTTAGAATATAGTTAGATTCTATTGTTAAGGATAGTTATTCTAGCCTAAATATCACTATTAGAATATCAACACCAACATTTATCATTTACTTTCCAAATCTCACTTTTTAGAAAGTTATCTCTATTACTAAATATAAATGATCTATCTTTAGATTTTTTAAATAAACTTTCTAATAAATTATCTATCTTTAGATTTTTTAAATAAACTTTCTATACGATTAATCTATTGATATATAAATAAAAAAATGTGAAAAAATATTTCTTGAATATGTTGATGTATTTTTATACTTAGGTACGAAAAAATTATGTTTTTAATATAAAAAGTGCATATAATAATTTTCTCATTAGACAAAGTCACAATTGCAATTTCTATAAAGTTTTCTAGGATATGGTGAAAAGTTGGAACATATTTTTCTATTTCTATTTCTATTTCTCAAATGAAAAGGGAGACACCATATAGGAAGACCGGTATGAATGTTCGCTGCTTTCCATGTATACCAGTTGTATACTTCACAAAAAGTACTTACATAAAGCTTCCTCTGTTATAAGGTACACCAGAGAGTTACCAACACATAATATAATCTTTACCAATACATAATAAAATCTGTCCCTTTTAGATGAAATAAAGTTAATAAGACACCGGAAAAACTAGGTCATGAATGGCTCCCTTGTTATGGAAACGAGCTACGTCCAATGGCTAGATTGTAAATCTTCAGTACATGTTAAAAATAACGCAACGTACTAAAATATATATCAGGTAAAGCAAAACCAGAAATTGCTACCAAAGTTAAAAGTTATAAGTATGATCTCAGAGATTGCAAAGTCTATTAACTATATTGCAAAATTTTCGGAACATGTTAAATTACGTGAGGTACAGAAAATGCGACGTAAAGCAGAACCTGAAATTGCTACCTAAAGTTTACCCAGGTAAGATACTGTACAACCTACTGAACCACATTCATTCTACATGTTATATCCGACATCAGGCATATATGACCAAAACACCTATATCTCCAACCATATTACATGTTATGATTAGATCCTAGGCAATAGCAATTACATTCGCCTCAAAATATGTGCATGTTTCACCATTCAACATGCTAAAAATAGGTGCAAAGTTTTGGGAAAAAGAAACAAGCTAGTGAGATGATGAGGTTCCAGTCTATGATGTCCAAAATCGATGCATCGCATTCAGTTGACCTAATTCTGTGGATTTCAAAGACATCTTATAGAGCTCCCTGAGTTTACCCACATCTCCAGACCTACCAGGAAGACTTTGCTGAAAATTTGGAGGTCCATTTGGGCTTGCTGAAATTGCCATTGCCATTGCCAGCAATTTCTTCAATAATGCCTGCAGTTGGCTCCAAAATTTAGCATAGATCTCGGAGAAATCATTTCCCAGTGTTTCTGGAACCATTTTGTTGGAAACATGGCGTCCTTCAAGCAGGTGACAAAGAGCTGATTCCAACATCTGAAACCAAAAACAAACTCGATGATCAACCAATGGTTGAAGCAGAAAGAGTTCAATTTATATGAAGGCGATGTAATTACAATTCGTAAATAACCTTATTCGCTATAGGCATGCTGTCTTCTACTCATTACTAAGCAACAAAAAAAAAAAATCCTAAAAAATTTAAAAAATACAAAAGCACAAGCTCAATGTTCAAGTCACTTCCTGGCACTCCGCTCAAAATCTGAAGATTCTGTTAGTCACATGGCGACAGACCATATATGCTAAATGGGTATCAGACCTCTAAAATAGAAAATATTTATTCGTACAACATTTTAAGCCTGGTATAGGCCGGTTATCTTAGAGAAAGTCATTTCAACCTTTACAAATATTTGAAAGTGATTAATTTGTGACAGTTCAATTGAGCAATACCATCTCTAAGATCCATGTCTTAATCAGAATTGATTCGGTATGGTGCATAAGATGCAAAGTGGTTATTTTCTGAAACTAACCAATTGCAGGCATCGTAAATTTGTAAACATATGATATATACATCATGGGCTGGTCTAGCTAACCCATTTTGTTCAATAGATAACGTGGTTGGCAGAGAGCTTGAACAGGAATTTCGATATGAGACTATTTCCACATAAAGACAGGATTAACCATCTTTACAAGTTTTCAAACAATCAATCGAAGTTACTTTATTTTTAATTTTTTGGATGGTATAGGGTAATTAATTCTCTAGAGGTTGTCTGTTATGGACTGGACAACTAATTTTAAATAAAATTTATAAGGATTCCATTAGTTATTACATATTAGTGTGTCTTACCTAGGGATCACAATCAGTTTATGCATGCACTTCTGCATAATTTACTAGTTGGTCAGATAAGTATATGATTGGAAAGGCCTTGATGGCTAATGTGGTCCAATTCTGAAGTTCTCAGAAGTCTTTTAAAGGAAATTTGTTGGTTCTTTCATATTTGGGTTAATTGGTTTATATATTGGGGCATTTTATTTAATCTTGTTCCAACAGTTGATGAAGGCCAAGTCACCAAAGTAATAGGTTTGTAAAGAGTTAAGTTGTTGGATAAAACCCTATTAAGATGAAATGAAAAAGAAGTGATGGAGATCCAACGAAGAATTTAAAGATTATAGTTTCGAGAGGTACATGCATCCAAATTTATTGAGAATCATAAATGCATCAAAATTTAGTGGTTTACACATGCATCAGAATTTATCTATTCAATGCTTATAAATTTATCGAGAATCTAAAGGGTTATGCCAGATTAAAAGGTTATGCTATATTAGTATAAAGAGGGCAGTTGTTTAGTGAAACAGACAGGACAGGTTATTATGAATTGAAAATTATTGACTGAAATTGTTGTCTCTCTCTCCTCCCCTCTGTTCTGTCTCTCAGTCTCTTTCTTTCTTCTCTGCTTCTTTCCCCTTCTCATTTCTCTCAATTTCTTTAACATCTCAATCTTTGCTGCGTCAAAGAATAGAAAGATTGAGATAGTAGCTAAAAAATCACGGCAATCAGTAACATTAAGGTTTTTGGAAGTTTGGATTTGGCAATAGCAGCTAAAAACTCTTAAGCATTTGGACATGGAAGGCCCTTTCAATGTAACAACATATTGAGAGAATACAAATAGGCTTGATGAAATTTTGCATTCTTTCTGCTAGTTTGCAGAAATGCTATTACTATTGTCCCTAACCTCTCAATCAAGCCAGGTTATATGCATATAAACAGTTAGCTCCCCAGCTTCTCCGGATAGTCACGGTGGTCACTTGTAGCTCTTGTTGAGTAGTCAGAGGGTATGCGGTTTGTTTGGCTTTCATCTTGTATTTTGTGTCATCAACTCATAGTCTATATTGAAAAAGTTGCAAGCTGGATACAAATCTTGGGGTATCCCTAATTATTTCCTAATATAGTCATTCACACAAAAATCAAACATTGTCCTGTTTCCCTAGGCTATACGTTTGTTTTTCCTCTATGCTAAGTTCGCCCCTTTTACCTCACCCAGCAATAAATGCTTTGACTTACTAAAGCAAAAAACTTCATCCCAAATTCTACCAGATAGATATTCGATCAAATGTTTCCAAATGTCAAACCATTAGAAGTAGAAGCAATAAGAAACCCGAACAAAGAGAGACCAAAAACTTACCACATAAGAGTGGAGAGAACTGGAGAGGCTAAGCAGAAGAGCAGATCTCTCCATTAATAAGGTCAGATGCATAATGGGATGTTTTTCTGGCCTGTAGAAGTCCAAAGACTTACCCCAGTTCCTCTCAGCTAAGGCAGCATATTGTTTCACCCGTTGGTGAGAATTATTTTCACCTCTAGACAAACTGTTTCTCTTTTGGTTCAATTCCAAAAATTTCAGAGAACAATCCCTTTGATAGCAAGCTAGCTGAAAATACGCATATGCTGTCTCCTGTTTCCTTAGTTCCCCTAATGACTCGTAAAGAGATAAAGCTTCCCTAATTGCCTCATTGGCTGACATCTCGTGTTTCCTCTGATCTTTCTTAGTTCTAACACCAGCACTGCTAAAAGTTTCCACAGCCCCTTTTTCATAAACTTCTGCAGTGGTATCTTCTTGTGCCAGAAGCATACCAAGTCTCAAGTACGTGTGAGCAAACTGTGTGCATACTTCATTCCTCAAACTGCTGGATATAGAATTCGCTTCTTCTATAATAGCATTGAGTTCCATCTTTGCTGCTCCATAATATCTGAGTGATTCGCCATATTCCAGTTTTGCGCTCTCAACTGCCTGCGTGTATGCATTGCGGAAGACTGTATGTTTCCTCAAAGATTCTGTTTTCGACACCATCTCCTCAGCCAATGCTCTTCTCCCATGTCCCAAGTTACAATAAATTAATATGATGTTAGTATGATCGGAAACTTCTCTAAATGAAGTAATAGCGTCGGAAAATGCAAGCTCAGCTTTGTCCATTTCTTTTTTTTCGAGTCTCCTTCGACCCAGTTCATTTGAAACCCATCCTTTCTTTTTGAAGACAGTGTGCATTTCATTTGAACTACTAGGGTAACCACCCAATGCTTTCCTTGCTTCTTCATAGCAGCATAGGGCAGCTGATAGATAATATTCTGCATCTCCAATCAATGGATCTACAAGGTATTTGAATATGCCACCAGTTTTAATAGTAGTTGTATTTTCTCCCGCAGCTTCAGACTGAATGTCACAAGTTGTTTCGTGCTGCTTCAAGAATTCACTTTTACAACTCCTTCCACCTTCCACTTTAGGACTAGCGTGATCATCTTCAGGGTAACCTGGAAGTGAATTGGAGCTGTTCCTATTGGATCTTTTACTTTGTTTTTTCCCATGGATAAATGGGCGTGAAGAACTACCACTACTACTCGCACTGCTCCCACTGCTGGCTCTGTCGCTCTGGCAGCTACAGTTTACTAAGGAACACAAACTGCAGTTCGGGTTTAACTGCCCCAGCTTTTTCTTTAGCCTTTTCACCTCTTTTAACACTTCAGATGACATTTTTAACTCCCTAGAATTTGGTTTCTTCTCTGCTTCTAACGCTACCTCTTTACCCTTCATCAACTGAAGTTCAATATGTACATCCCCAACGAGTATCCACGCCTTAGCCCAGAAGAGATAAGAGGAAGCAAACTGCTCTGAGACAAGACAATCACGAAAGCGTTCAGTCTTGTTTGGGAAGCCACTAACCATGGATGAAATAAACCTAGTCTCTTCGAGATGCTGTGGCATTGAACCATACACCAATGAGGCCAATTCTACAATCTTTAGAGCTTGATGCAACTGACCATTATCTTTATATTCTTGCCCCAGGGCCAAGTACGATTCACCAAGCAACAGAACAAGCTTCCACAATTGATCGTCCAGTTTCACAGTTGGAAGCCACTCTCTAATGTCACAAACTTCAATACAGTCAATATCACCACAAGCACATACAGAAAAATCCTTGGTTGAAGTCAACCTATTTCTTGTTTTTCTTTCATTGGTCATCTCGGACTCGATACCTTGGATTTGACGTTTCCATCTAAGTGACTTAATAGCTTCAGAAACATGATGTATTGCTGCGAACTTTGAGGGGATTGGATCAGCAACAGTTTGAACATCAGCTGAAATTTTATTCACTTCACAGACAGCAAAGTTTCTATTTTCTGAACTTGGTTCAGCTTCACAGTCTCCCACTTCAGTCTCATCTGACTCTGTCAACGTTATGGAAGCAGCTGCATCATCATTCAAAGTCACCCTTGTAGAACCTTCTAGTCCTAAATCTCCATAGCTTTCATTGTCCTTATTGGTATCATCATCCACCACTGAAGAATATACCATGCTGCGGACAATAGATCCTGAAGTACCATCAAAGAAGTCAAAGGACTCTTCCTCTGTGTCAGCAACTACAACTCTAGCCTGTGCAGGAAGCGCCTCAAATGCCATATCTAGCTCCTCATCATAGCTTAGAAGAAACCTAGCAAATTGTTCATGAGCAACAGCTCGTACGACCTAATCAAGATTATAGTCAGAGTAAGTTATATTTTGATCACAAACCAGAAACATTAATATTTTCTACGAAAAAATGTGAAAATTCTCCTGATTAACTTAATTCACAAAACAACGTACCAGATGATCAGGTTCATCCAGGAAATCAATACATCTTTTAAAGAACCTTGCACACCTGGCCCTATTAATAGGAGACTGCATAAAACCAAATAGCCTTGGTAAGAGAGAATCCATAAAGTTGCAACTTGCAGGCAACAACATAATAGTCATTTCTTACCAGAGAAAGTGAAAGCCTGTGAGCAATTCTGTATAAAAGAGTTCCTAGTGAAAGTATTGAATCAATTCTCCCTCGATGAATCAAAGATGGCAGGGACACAGGGCTACCATCGCAATCATTGGGAGGATGCTTTTTCGGAATAACAGAGAGATCAAAAAGTTGAATAACATCTTCTCCAGCACTTTTATACAGCTGTAAATACAAACAAATAAGTTCAACTCAGCTGACAAATTAAAGAATCAGAAGAAGGGTGATTGAAATAGAATAGATGAGAAGGTACCCAATAAGCACCCGGATCCTGCTTGCAGTTTTCCTGAAGAAACTTTAAGACAGAAAGACCATTTTGCTGGACAACATGAGGATGGAAAGCAGGTGTACCATCATCAGAGATGCCCTTCAAAAGAAATATATCATCTGTCTTTAGAAGCTCATAACCCTGAACTACACCATCTTGATGATAACAAACAGCAAACTCCGGCACACTAGCCATGACATTGTCCAGCCAAGCCTCCAGCCAAGTCAATGGAGTAATCTGTAGAAATTGTAGGAAATAAAGTGAAGGTATTTAAAATGGTTTCTCATCATCTACTTTCCAAAACAAGAGGGGTAAAGTACAAACCTGCCGTGAAACATCCCATAGATGCAAGCTGACAGAAACATACTTTTCATTACTGAATAAAAGCAAGTCACTACCCAGTAGCATACGAAAATTGTGAAATTGCCAAAACAAAATCCTCAAGAATTCTTCACCACTGGCTCTCCTATGTTTTTCGGACTCTTTCATTGAGCTTCTAGATTTCTCTTTAATTTGTGAACCTTTTTTATCAGCAGCACGACCTTTGTGTTTCTTAGTCTTACCTCCCCAAAAGACAGGATCTTTTTTGACCCGTGTGTATTCAGGATTTAAACCTTTTTCCTGACCAATGTCATCACTCCAACCAAAGAATGAAGATCCTTGATCTTGCTCTGGATGTTTAACCGCCTCCAAGGATGCATCTCTAGCCTCAAACTGCTCAGGAGATGATTTTGATTGCTCTTCTGATGAAGCACAATGAGTAGGCGGACAATCACATGCTTCCATTCTAACAGAATGCATGGCAAAGTTCAAAAATAGAGATTGATCCTCACGTTTGGATTGATCACGAGATTGATCCCCACGTTTTGATTGATCACTATGTCTTCTAACCAATTTATCACCCTCCTCCAGATCAGGCCTGCAATAATAATAATAATAATAATAAAACTATGAAAATGGAAAAACACCAATTGACATGACAACAGCACATATACACATAATGCAATTATTCATACCCAGTATTCAGCACTAGAGTTTGTCCGACACGGTGAACTGCAACTGATAATCGAGCTTTGGAATATGGTATTTTAAAGATTTGTTTCAGAATGTCAGCCGGAGCTATGACATCCATCTCATCTCCATAATCCACAAAACCTGATACAGCAAGAGCTTCACCTTTCCTAGACAGATTTGACATAATAACACCGTTTTCCCAAGGTACATCTGCTAATCATCAGCACAGGTTAAGATGATTAGATGCTAATGAAGATGAAAAACAGAAATTCTTTATACAAGCATGACAAGTAGGAACAGCCTGCAAAATATGTCATCCCTTTATCCACAAAGGCTTTTTCTTTTCACAAATCAAAAGATCAATTCCAGGAATTGAAAGCAGTTGTTGAGATAGGGACGACTAGCAAAATCATACAATAAAATATATAACAGATTGCCTATGTGGTAAATTAATTTAGTAATTGCATCGAGGGAAACAAGTAGGTCAAATGAGTTAGTCTGGCTTGTAAGGGCAATCAAGCCTAAACGCACCAAAAAATGTTTGCAATTTGAAGTATCAAATGAAGAAAAACTCTATAGCAGAAATCCACCACCAGCACCTTTTCACCTTGAATATTCATAAAATCGACATCCTTGAGTTTCTTATTGCTTGTTACTCTTGTGACTAAGGGATATGTTTTTCCCCATCACATTTTGTCGGTAAATATATGCTATGTGGGCATGTAATGTGTGATTTCACTTGCATCACTGGATGATGCAACAAGGATTTCTTACTAGGCTGTATGGCTAGATAAATACACCACTCAAGGTGACATGCAGATTTACTGCCTTAGCTGATACATAGTCTGTATTACATTCCGCTCCACATCGTCAAAGAACATATTGAAAGTTAAAACTTATAAATATGATACATGTCAATGAGGACTTGGGCAGGCTTAAATTGGCTGCTTTTAAAAGGCTAAACATCGTTTGTAACTGTTTAACCGGGAAAAGGAGACAGATTTGACTGCTCTGGACATGCCGGCATCCCAACCCTCCTCAATCACTGGGTGCCAAGGTCAGTAACATTCACTTGATCTAACATTTCATCTGGTTAGTTTGAACTTTCATTCCTTCTTCCTTCCCCCTCACTATCCCTCCTTTTTCCTTCCTTCCTCCCTCCTCTCCTTCTCCCTCCTAAGGGAAATCAGGGGACTAGCACAGAACACCTATTTCATTCCAATGTCAATCAAGAATTTGTTACGAAAAGATTTCGGCAATTAACAAAAAACCTTAAAACGATTCTACTGTGAACTCAATTAAGTCATACATTTAGACACCTTATAACAATATGCGAAGATTGGTTTGCCTCATTGGAAAGAAGGGTTAACATGAAAGCTATGACGTGTACACAAAATCTTGCATTGAAGTAGATTGCTTATCATTTAGCAAACAAAATGATATTACAAATACAGATAAACCCATGCATTTGAAGACATACAAATCAATGAAAACAACAGAGGGCTTCTGAATGAAAACAGTTCGGATTTAGAATGCATTTATTTTACTCCAGAATGTGATTATCACCATCAGGGGAGGAAACAAATTAGTTGGCATGGTAATTCAGGCAAAAAAAAAAAAAAAAAAAGAGTAATTCAAGAGTATGCACAGTGGCTGCTCTGCAAAGTTGAAGACTCGCCGGTACTTTGTATGTGAAAGTTAGGTTCATGAATATCCGAACAAAAGTTTATGGGTAAATTACATGCCCCATGAGCTATCCTAATATTTTTGTTAACCTCCAAGGGTTTCTGAAATTACAAACTACCTCTATAGGTTATCGGTCACTAGAGTGTCACCCCCCCAGCTAGCACTGAGAAGTGTACTTGAACAGATGTGATATTCCAGCAAAGCCCCTATTACATTAAAAGGCAACAGAGGAGAAAATTCAAAACTCACACCCATTCACTCTCTCCCTCATGCATCACCAATCATCGGAACCGCCGCAGCTTATGGATGAAAGAGCTAGGAAATCGTGGACGAAGCCGAGAGGGGCAGCATTAGCCAAATCTTTGATGGCAGGGCTGAATTGGAGAAAAAGGCCACATCTTGGATGTACATGTCATCAATTGGGTGGTGTTCTGGTGGCGGTAGCGGCAGGTAAGAAGTACGTATTTCGGAGGACATAAGCTAGAGCAGCATGTAAACCTGGAATTCCTATTGGCAATGACATCAAGTATAATGGACGCCTGAATGATCATAGAGAGAATGAAAGAGAGTGCCTTGTGAGAGGTGATTTAATTTTTATTGGGGATTGGGAATTTTACAGAGCAGAGGTTGTGTTCAATTTTTTAGAAAAAATCTGTAAATTCACTTGAGGCTAATAAGGTCATTGAACAAACCTGTGGAGTAAAGTGTTACTTCAGAAATGAGGGTGGTCAACTGTCATAATTAGATACCTCGTGAGGGCAAAGTGTGATTTAACGAAAATTTCTTTGTCGTATATCATAAGTTCTTGAAAGAAAAAAACAATAAAAAATGATTTCTATGTTGTACAAGTTTTAGGTATACATTCAACGCACTATTTTTCCATGTCTCTTATGAAAAGAACAGGAAAAGAAAGCAAGCGGGCTGTCAGCTTTTGGAGATTGGATGAAAAAACACATTACTAAAAGCTCCCAAAGAATGTTCCAAAGTGCACCCCAAGGAACACTGATGCAGAACAGGAAAATAGGATTCAGTATTTAGACAAATTTAATCGTAATTTTATTTAATTAAAGTATGCAAAAACGGTTTGGGTAATTTAGGATTTTATGCTATTTAATTTAATTTGGTTCCTTGGTTGGGGTAGGCACAATATGGTTTTGTTAAGGGCCTATAACCTTATTGTGTCTTTAATAGGGGTGGCAGCGAGTAGCAGAAGCTCGATCATTAATTATTCGGTGTAAACTCAGCTCGTGAAATAATCAAGTCAGAGCACAAGTATGTTAACATACTCGACTTAAATTTCGAGTCAAGTATGAGTAGCAAGGTAGTCGACTCGTTATATGAATGTATATGATTGTTTGGTTACATTTTCAGTTTCTAGTATTTGAAAGCTGGTATTTGAAATTTTTTTGAGGTTGAATTTTCTATATGCAAAAACTTGTTAGGTATTAAAAGTTGTGAAAATTGTTGTATGTGATGGTTGCAAGTAGTACTTTATATTTAAAATAAGATATAATAATTTTTTAAGGGGATAGAATTATTGGCTTTGATAGAGAAGGATAAAATGGGACAAGATGGGGCCAATTATTACCCAATAAAAGTACACGTAACGGGATAAAAAGTTAGAGAAAGAATACTCTATCTCGGTTAGCATGCCTAAAAGTTCAAGAAACTCAAAAAATGAATTTTGCAAATCAAAGCCAAAGGGAATTCCCATTTTTAGAAACTGTAAAACCAAAAACCCAAAACAAACAAGTTTTGGGGGTTTAAGAACTGAAAACTGCAAACTAAAAGTAAGATTTTCATCTCATTACCACTAGGAATAATTGAACCTTAGTTGATAACATTCAACAATACTATAATATAATTTAATCAATTTTATTTTTTTGAATATAAATTATAAATATTTCAACAATATTCTTTTTGGGCATTTATTGAGCCTAGTCGAGTATTTGATTACCTTTATCGAGTCGAGTTCGAGCACAAAATTGATTCGAGTACTGAGTCATTTGAACAATTCATGCTCAATTAGAGCAATACTCGGCCTAACTCGACTCGTTTCCACACCTAGTTTTCAATTAGCAAGTATCTTTATGAAATAAACATGGAGTTTCCTAGAAAAGGGTGTGAAACTCTTATGATTTGGGTGTGGATACCAAGAACTACCAGTGAGAGTTTTATCTTTGCTTTTAACATTCATTTTTTGCACACAGAGACAAACTTAAAATTTAATCTTCTCTTACCAAGAGCATTACAATATCTTACCATTCTGATCACCAACAATAAAAATGAGTATATTTTAACATAAATGACAGTGAAATATGCTTTTTGCGTCGTGTGTAAAGTGCACATTTTTGCAAAATGTGTTTGTCATGTCATACAATACCTATGAAGCATGGACACTACAAATTGTGTGCCGTAGCCGTGGTGGACATTCTGGAGACACGGATATGCGTAGGGCATGGCTAGATACGTGTCAAACACGCCATCTGGCGTGTCTGAAATGCAAAATCTTAGTTTAATTTTCAAACAATTCTCAGACATGGCGTGGACACCTTTGGGACATAATGGTGGCAAAAATGTAATTATTGGACATGCCTGAGTCACGCGGGGTCAAAATGCAATTAATTCTTCATTTTTTGGGATAATTTGTAACAATTGAAAAGATGAGGGGTAAATTGATTGAAAAATTAAAAGAGAAGCTCAGTTTCTCTTTAAATTGAAACAGAAGCTTAGAAGTTAGAAGATAACACAACCCCATATTTTTTCTATCGCTCGATCAGAAGTGATCAGAAGAGAAACCCAATCGCTCGACGTCTCTATTGCTCAATCTCCCTCCTTATGTATTAGACCATTTGTTCTCTCTCATCCATTTCTCCACTATGAACAAGTATGCTCTATCCCTTTTTATGAATAAGTATGCTCTAGCCCTTTTTTAATCTCTCGAAATTTTTTCATTTTAAATTAGGATAATCTAATTATTTCTCAAAAAGTTTATATAAAATTATGTTAATTGAGGAGATGTTTTAGCAGATTATTGTTAAGATTTTTTTTTGGCAAATTAGGATAATTATTCTTAAATTATTGTTGAGATTTTGTTAGCATATTAGTAGTTTAAGATTCTTTTAGAAGATTAGGATAATCTTATTTTTACATGGGCAGATAATTTTTATATTAGATTATGGTTCAGATTTTTAATTTTTTCTGAGATTATTATATAGATTTTTAGATTATTGTTTATCATATTATTGTTTATCAGATTACTAAGCAGATTTTAATTCAAAATTTTTAATTGTTTATCAAATTTTTTAATTGATCAAACTTTAATATCAGATCGCGTTCAGTATAATATTTTTTCAATGTTTTTTTACAAGAAAAAAGGATAATGGGTAGGAGCTAAGTGTTTTTTTCTCCTCTACGTGTTATAGTTATGTCAGAGATCAAAAGTGATCAAGGACCTCCTCTACGGAGATTTGTTAAGAAAACTGAAAAAATGGGTAAAGGAGGAAGTAATTTCAAATTTCAATGCAACTATTATCATAAAGAGTACAATGGTTCCTATACTAGGGCAACAACGAACCTAATGAAAATTAAGAATGTTGGGATAGCTGTGTCCAGAAACCCCAAAATATTGAGGAATTTAAACTTGTAGAGGCGGCGGCAGCGGAAAAAGCCAAAGCTAATCAACCTAAAAAAGTTCATTTGCCTCCTCAAATGCCTTCATTTAGAGTCGGAACTTCTTCATATGCTCAACAAGCTTCTGACTCTAAGAAGAGAGAGATGAGTGGTAGCGATAATCCATCTTAAGAGTGCCTATAACATGGCCGCTCGTAATCAACTTCATACGGAAATTGCTCGAATGTTTTACATGGGAGGCTTGCCATTTCATTTCGTAAGAAATCCTTACTACGTAAGTTCTTATACATTTGCGGCAAATAATAACATTCTGGGATACAAACCACCCGAATACAATATGTTGTGAACCACATTGCTCAAGAACGAAAGAAGAAATGTTGAAAATTTGTAGGAGCCAATTAAAAGCACATGACCGGCAAAGGGGGCGACCATTGTTAGTGATGGATGGAGCGACTCTCAAAGGCATCTGATCATTAATTTTATGGTTGTCAGCGATTGCCAACCAATGTTCATCAAGGCAGTAAATTGTTCCAAAGAAATAGAGGATAAGAATTTTATTGTGAACTTACTAAAAAAAGTGATAACGGAAGTGGGGGAAAATATGTGATTCAAGTAATCACAGATAATGCTCTGAATTGCAAGGCGGCAGCGCAACTCATAGAAATTCAATTTTCGCATATTAAATGGACTCCTTGCGTTGTCCACACATTGAACCTAGCTTTGAAGAATATATGTACGGCTAAACATGTGGAGGAAAATCAAGTAACTTCTGAAGCTTGCTCTTGGATCACGGATATTGTGGGAGATATGATGATAATAAATTTTTTTATCATGAACCACAATATGCGTTTAGCCATGTTTAATGAGTTTGTTCCTCTAAAACTTCTATCGATTGCCGAGACAAGGTTTGCCTCATCCATTGTGATGCTTAGGCACTTCAAGGTCATCAAGCAAGGCTTACGAACAATGGTCATTAGCGATACATGGAATTTATACCGAGATGATAATGTGGGAAAAGCTAAGTTTGTGAAAGATAAGGTACTAGATATATGGTGGGACAAAATAGAGTATATTCTTGCATTTACCGATCCCATTTATGACCTGTTTCAAGCTTGGGACACCGATAAACCATGTCTTCACTTAGTGTATGACATGTAGGATTCCATGATTGAAAAAGTGAAAAAAAATATTTATAGACATAAGGGGAAGCGACCGGAAGAAGAATGTATGTTTGATGAAATAGTGTATGAGATTCTTGTGGATAGATGGAACAAAAATAACACTGCACTTCATTGCTTAGCACATTCCTCGAATCCAAGGTGTTTTTTTTTCCAAGTGACTTGTTACTTTTTTATTGTTTTTTTTTCAATTGCTTTGCATTATTATTATTATTTTTTTTTAGTATTTGGGTCTCAATTTTATGTTCTTTGGGTATTATAGCGAGCAATGGCTTCAAGATGATCTATCCTGACTTGCTCCTCATAGAGATGTGGAAATAACACAAAAGAGGAACAAGTGTTTGAAAAAGTACATTGAGAATGGGAATGAGCGCAACTTGGTGATGTCGGAATGTGCTATGTTTTCCACTGAATCAGGGCCTTTTGTGAATGCCGATTCCATCTATGCTAGATGGGACATGGATCCTCATAGTTGGTGGGCCATGTATGGCACTTATGCACCTAGGCTTCAAGCTTTGGCTTTGAAACTTCTTATGCAACCTTCATCGTCTTCTTGTTGTGAGAGAAATTGGAGTACTTACTATTTTCTCCATTCACAAGGAACAAGATGACTCCGGAATGGGCTGAAGACTTGGTATTCGTTCATAGTAATCTCTGCCTTTTTTCAAGAAAAACCGCCACATATACAATCGGAGAGAATAAGATAAGGGATATTGCTGGTGTCGAATTTGGCTCTATTGACAATGTTGGTTTGCTTGGACTTGCCTTCCTTTCCCTTGATGAACCCGAGTTGGAGGGCATAGTATTTACGGATGATGGTGGTGAAGGAGACAATGTTGTTGAAATGGATAATGAATGATGGGAGTTTTTCATGAAAATATTAGGAATTGCATTCTACTAGTATTTATTTTGGCAGTTGTAATATATTTCATTAACTAATGGTTCTCTAGTATTTTGGCAAAAATATGTTTTTGCACTTTAGAATAGTTGGTATTAATAGGTTAGCTACTAGTTATTATCATATTAGCAATCCGTGGAAGAATTTCTAGTTGTATTTTGTCAAGAACCCAAAAGATAATGCTATTCATATCCTTTTGTTCATTGCTTAGGACTTTATTTCTCATATTGTAATGGTTTTTTGTATGCAACAACTAATAAATAATTTTACTAACTTATATAAATATTAAAAAAAAAATTCCGACTACTTGTCTTGTCTGTGTTCTGAATTTTTCGAAAATTGCCGAATCCGTGTCTACACCTGTATTTGTATCCGCATCCGTACCTCTGTCCGTATGCGCACCCGTGTCCGTATCGGTGCTTCTTAGGTGTTAGTGTTAGTGTTAGTGTCAGTGTTGGTGTTGTTAGTGTTAGTGTTGGTGTTGTCATATATGGAACTAATTCAGTTAGCAGTAAGAGATGTGTATTGAAGACTCCTACAATTAGTGATTACATATTCCTTTAATGCAGGGGTAATTTGGAATGATGTCATCTTGATTGATGAAGTTTTGCCCGAGGCCGTTGTCTCTGAGTTTTCTTTCGAGGTTTTTGATTTGGGATTCTTTAAACTTCATGATATTAGTGTCTTACCTTATGCACGTTCAAGATAAATTTGACCTCTTGTGACTGTTCAGGCTGCTCGTGTTACCGTCAAACAATATATTGATGGCAGATTTTCTCATCTACTTCGTGGTATATCAGGTGAGTAGTATAATTGTGAGTAAAAAGCTAAATCACTATTAAGTTGTTTCTAGGTACAGCAACTTGTGAAATCTTCTGGTGAAAGACTCCTAAGACTCAAAAATATTTGTAACTTCTAAAAGGGTTGATTAGGGCTCAAAGAATTAAGGAAAACTAATTCGAGATGTCTGTTGTCTGATTTGTTTAAATTGGCAGATGCTGTAACAAATGTCCAGTATAGACCGAATGAGGGAGTAGAAGGATATTCTTTCCAGTCTGCCCTGGATGCTGGAAAAACAGCAGTTACTGAAGGCAGCATAGATATTTTACAGGTTAAACATGAGATTGGATCATATTACATTTGTCAACTTAATTAATAATTTCCTTTTGGTTTTCCCTTAATTAATGTATGTTTAATCATTGATAAATTCTACAGATTTGAAAATAGAGAAACAGAAAACTGAACAATCAAGCTCCGTTGGTAATGACCAAATGCAAAACATATCTAATAAACTTGTCATCTCGTGAAATACTTCCCGGTCAAGTAGTCTGTGGCTTCTGTTCTTTATTTCTGCCTTTTTTTTTTTTTTTTTGCAAGGTTGCTTCCATGGCTTGGTTTAGTATTAGTACCTAGTTACTGTTATTGTTGACAAGACTGGTTAGGAATTTCCTATAATAATCTCCCTACTCTTAAAGTGTATTCTATCTACATTGTTTCATTCCTTTCCACTTACGAAATTGCCCCTGTTTAAACACCGAAACTACAATTCAAGAAACCCTAATCTAAAAAGTGTATTCTATCTACATTGTTGCATTCCTTTTCACTTACGAAATTGCCCCTATTCTAACACCAAAACTTCAATTCAATAAATGGATGGAATGAACTACACCATGACTAAATTGTAAATAATTAAGCTTTTATTACAAAATTTATTTGATCATCACCTAAAAATAATGATTTATTAATGTCAGACACATCATCCTCCACTATATTCACAGATAAAAAAACATTGCCTATGTGTTAATTGTTTAACATCTAATTAATATTTCATAGAAACTTGAGAACTTGAAGGGGCATAATTATTTAACGTCTAATTATTATTTCATGGAAACTTGAGAACTTGAAGGGGCAATTGTTTTGCCATTATATTAGGCTTAATTTTTAAAAATATATCCCATGTCTTTTTTACGCCATCCCAATGATTTCTTCTATTGTTCATTGCTCCAAATATATCTAGATTCCGTCCTCATTGTACGTTATCTAAGAGCCTCTTTCTCTTTCTTGTGGCATGTATATGGATAAGTAAAATGATTGAAGGTACTTGTCCACTTTTATCCATTTTGATATATATTTTCTTGTCAATTTTTTTTTATCTTCTCCGAGTTTAAAAAAAATTGTACCTTTTTCATGATATCGAGGATTTTGAAAAGTTAAAGATCTTGCAGTATGGATAATCTTGGATTTTAAATATATATTTATTTTAACAAATAGGTCTTCAACTTGTGAGGTATAATATCTTTTATCTATCTAATCACTTAATTTTTTCAAAATTTTTAAATATTGTAAGCACTAGAAAATTAATGTTCTATTCACTTGGGAAATTCTTTGCTATGAACATACTTAGATTTTTACCCATTAGTATTTATAATTGCAATTACAATTTCCTTATGGGTAGCAAAGATTTTCAATAACTTTACCATATCGCCAGCTCTCAGTTGTTGAAGGCAATCATACATACCTTCAATTTTCTTTTAAGTTAGAATTTTGATTCTAATTATTATGATATACGTCTATTTTTTTTTCTAGTTCTAAAATTTTTAATTTATTAAGATAGTAAATTTGAAGCAGAATAACAATCAAATACATATAGTTGGAGAACATTTAGTTGAGAAGTGGTAAAACGTTGAATGTCATATGAGCTGATTAACTATTGTTGTATCTTTTTCGAATGGTGCCCTTATTTATTAATTTTTTATTTTCTTAACATTATAAATGTGGCGATATATATATGCAAGAGATTATAATAAATTGGTTAGAAGAACAAAACCCACTCATGTGCATTGCACATGTTTCCTCACTGGTGTGATAAATGTCTGAACGTACCTTACCAAACCCAACTATTTTAGTCAGGAATTCCTGTTTTCTTTCTTTGTTTTTAATTTCGATAAGGCCAGACGTCGGAATCACTCGCAGTGGTCAAATGCAACTAGGAAATTGGTAATATGATATAAGAACATGAGATGAGTTATATCAAGAAATGTTGTTTGCTTGTTACCTAGTAATTCAGATCAATGGTATTCTAGAAGTCTTTTGAGTTCTTTAGATTTTAGAGTGACTGTGATCACATCTTGTTAATCAGGATAACATGGTTATAATTAAGCTTCCATAGAAGTATACCACCAAACATGTGTAGTTTTTAACTTGTAATTTCTAATTTCTATGGAAGTTAGTGTATGGTGGGTTTAGAGTTATTAGTGTATGTCAATTTGAACTCCGACTGGCCATTAAGTCCCTGTTTATATTTTAATTATTTCTTTTTCGTTCTTTTTGTTCTAGTGTTGATTTCTATTACTTTAACTTGTGTCTTCATGTACTTGTCACTTGTCAGGTTCAAAGTTTTGAATATTACATGCTGAGGTTGTTCCATAAGCTCTACTTATTTAATCTTTGACCCTCTTTTTGTTTGTGCCTCAGAATTTCCGCCAACTAATTGATGACAATCTGGGACTGCTCGTTAAGTTGAGAGGTTCAATTATTGACTGGGTACAAGAAGGATTTCAGGACTTCTTCAGAAAACTTGACGATCACTTCCTCTTGCTTTCTGGAAAGACTAATTTGGTTGGTCAATCTCATCTTCTGATTGAGGGAATGCAAAAGGACAAGATTCTTTCTGGCTTGGTCCTTGTGCTGGCTCAACTTTCTATTTTTATTGAGCAGAGTTCCATTCCAAGAATAACCGAGGTCCGTAGCTCTCTAAGACTTTTGCTGGTTCATTGTTACTACTGTGACCTGACTATATTTTGTGACCCGTTTGTGAACTTTCATACTATAATTCAGGAAATAGCTGGTTCCTTTTCTAGTGGTGGTGTCCGNNTGTTCCTGCAGAAATTTGCCGGATATTTCGGGCAGCAAGTGAGAAGTATTTGAATCTTGTATGTTTGCTACAACCTAAATCTCTGAAGCTATCATATCCATATTATGCATTTTGTCATCGAAAAGTAATGTAATTGTTTGACCTGATGGTTATGAAGTGGATGACATTTGTTATGAATACTTGATAGTTGATATTACTTCTTAACATCATATTCGTTGAAAATCACATGGCCGGTTGGGTGGTACTTTTGAACAAGATTTACAAGAAACTGCTTCTGTTGGGCTTAGAAGTTCTACTTTTTAACCAAAGTTTGAATGCCTGGATTTGGGTGGCACACATCCACTGCCATTTAACAATGGGCGTATTCTTCATGTATAGTGTTTCATTATAACTCACAAAGATTGTATTGTATGTTAAGCTACTTCTCTTTCATAGGAGACTACCTTATGGGCAATCCCTCAGAACATCACAGATCTTAATGTTAAATTTGGAAACACTTATTAACATCTCTATTATTAAGTCAATTGAACAATTCCATATTTCAAAGATTTGCAAATGACTTCATATTATTTGCTTTCAAGATCTAGTACTTTGCAGGTAGGTTGTGAAAATAGAACTGGGCATGGCTGCCATTTCCCTTTTGGTACTGGCTTTGAAGATAATGAAAGGAATAATCTATGGTTTTATTGCCATGTTGATATCTTATCCATTTGTTCTGTGGCGTCCTTTTGTCTGGTGTTGCGTTCTGACCAATCCTTGCACCAGTTGGTTATTAAATTATCTTTCTTTTTCATTCTCAGCTATTGTAGATTTACGGTGAACCATATTTATTCAAACTAGAAGCAGTGTCTGATAAAATAGGAGATGTTTGCATTTGTTACATGAAGACAGTTTTTATTTTCGAGTGGCATGCTTGTGTAAGTTACTGTTGGGGTGGTTTAAAATTGTTTCTTGGAGCTCCTTATTTGATTTGCGTTTTTCTTTAATTCCTTCTCTCGTTAGAAGGTTGTTTTTATCCTTTTTGTGTGATGTGATCTTGTACTGGGCATCTACCTTCTAGGGCTTCATAAGATCCTTGAGAAAACTGTACTGTTACTCAGGAATTCTTATGCTGTTCGTAATAAGAACAATGTTGAATTTTGCCAGTTTGTGTCAGTAATTTACATCCAAATTAATAATTTGACTTCTATCTTGCTTTCTTTTGCAGTATATTAGTATGAGAACGCAAAAGATATCAGTTCTTTTAAGGAAAAGGTTCACTACACCAAATTGGATCAAGGTTAGCAGCTTAATGCATCATTTCATGTTTTATGAAGCGTATTATCTTGTTTTGGCACTATTTATGCCTGATGTTCTGGAAATTTTGCCGTTTCTTTCTTTATCTCTAATTTTTCATTACCATGTACTACTTTTTTCCAGCACAAGGAACCAAGAGAAGTTCATATGTTTGTAGATCTGTTTCTTCAGGAGGTACTGTTCATTTCTATTTGTTTTGAGGTTGCAATTTTGTAAAATAAAGTTCTCTGAGAGGTCTCATTTTGGATGCCAAATTCTGTAGGAAAATTATTATTTTTTTAAATGTTTAAAAGTGATGGTGCATGATTGAAAATTTATTATGGCAACTGATGTCTGTATCTCCTCTGGTAGTTGCAAGCAATTGGAAATGAAGTGAAGATTTTGCCCCAAGGCCTTCGCAAACATCGTCGAACTGATAGCAACGGAAGCACCACTTCTTCTCGCAGTAATCCATTACGAGATGATAAAGTGAACCGATCAAATACCCAAAGAGGCAGGAGCCAGCTTCTTGAAACCCATTTAGCAAAACTATTCAAACAAAAAATGGAGATCTTCACAAAAGTTGAACATACTCAGGTTTAGTACTTTTCCCTGGTTGTTGATGTATTTGGTGCTAAGAATAGAACAACACAAGTTAAGAACACTTGCGAATTGTAGGAATCAGTGGTTACAACCATTATAAAACTTTGCCTGAAAAGTTTGCAAGAGTTTGTTCGTCTGCAAACATTTAACCGCAGTGGATTCCAACAAATTCAGCTGGACATGCAGTTCCTAAGAACTGCTATAAGAGATTTTGCTGAAGATGAAGCTGCTGTTGATTTCCTACTGGATGAGGTAATATGATTGGATTTAACTAATTTTTTGTTGTCACCCTTTCATATATTTCATTTGGCAAATACACTCACCGTCCTATATATATATATATACTAGCTATGAAAGCACACACGTTGTGCGTGCAAACAATGAGGGGATGAGGGAGTTAGTGGGGGTATGATTATTTTATGAAATTCTTCCTTATCTTTGACAATTTTTTTTAAGTAATTAAAATTGTATTTATTTTGAATTCAAAAGGTAATTTTGGCAATTTAAAAATTAGATGGCTTAAACATTTAAAACCTTTAATTTTAGTGTTTACGTATCATATTAGTATAGATTCTGATCACTCAAGACTGCAGAAATTACATTATCCCTCTCTCCACGAGTCAAATAAAGGTGATTATAGGAAAATGTAGAGAACATTTTATGCTCTATGGCGTGAATTGGTGACAAGCATCTATATAATTAACTGTAGCTTCTTATATCCAAGCAAAATGTTTTCAAGTGTAAATGCTGATGTTTGAACATCGTCATTTTCCACCTGTTTTAGACCCTTCCTCTTATAATCAGTGCTTGGTCAGTTATATGAAATAACTCTGATAACAATATGGTTAATGGCAAGGTCTATTTTGTGGAGCAGGTCGTTGTTGCGGCTGCAGAACGCTGTCTTGACCCAATTCTTTTAGAACCTCCGATACTGGACAAACTTATACAAGCAAAGTTGGCTAAGACCTCTGAACATAATAGCCCACCTTCTTCATAAAAGCTTAAAAGGTCAAACCAGTTATTCAAAAGCTCACCCCATTGTTGTCAATCCAAGGCAACCAAAAGGTGAGGTCCTTCAGAGATAATCGAGTTCAAGCTCTTTTTCTACAAACCTTATACTTCCCATAGATTATTGAGGCTTTAGGCGTTTGTGTTTTCAACTGTGAGCCTTGCATGACTTTATAAAAACTGATTCAGATTTTATGCTGTCAAGCCTCTCGTTTGGGTGCTGCTGGCATGATTTAACACCCAAGAATTGTAAAACTGTTGGGTTGATGATGTATTTTCTTGCTATTTGGTGGCCTCTTGTGGGCATTCTGTTGTTTTGATGAGATTTGAATGTAAAATTGGTTGCTATATGCTTACATTATGCCAGTCCGCATGAAACAATCAGAGTTCTCCTTGATCTCCTTTTCTAGTGAACGCATTGTTGCTTTGTCAGTTCAATTTCAGATGTTTTGATCTTGTGGAAGGAAAACAGTAGAAGAGAAAGTAATATGAAATAAATATGAGATGTGTACTCATAAATTGTTATAAAGTAAGTGGAAGATATGATTTCATGTGTTTGCCGGTGGCATGATTTATGCCAAGAAGATGGGTATAAATATGTATGATTTGTTACGGAAAGATGTGAGAGCGCAGAAAAAGAGAGAAAATAAAATCATGTATAAGTGAGAAAAGAAAGGGAAAAAAATAAGGGTGCTACAAATATTCTACCTTCTTGTATCTTAATTTTTTATATATAAAATAAATACATACTAGTTCTCCCATGGACTAAGCTCAAGTTTAACTCTAAAATTAGGCTTGAGGCTAAATCACGTAATTTTCATGTCTTTATTAATTTATGTTGTTTCTTAGTTTGTGTCATTAGATAATTTTACAACACGTTATTAGCACAAGCCTCAACCAAAATTAAAATATCTTTATCAACTTTGCTAAATATTTGATACTACTACCGATACCCATTTACAATTATGCCGTTACTTTGAAGATATTTTCTTAATGTCAAAACTTTGAAATTTATAATTTTTTGAAAAAAAAAAGTTATTTACGAACATAATTCTTAGCTTTTTAGTATTATTATATTTTAGTCCTTTTTACTATTACAATTTTCTTTATTACCCGCAAACTTATAAAAGTTACATTTTATTTTAAGAAAAAAGGAAAATTTAACTAAACTAGATTTTGAGATTTTAAAAAATAACAGGGAAAATTTTTATTCTTGGACCGTTGATGTTCAGCTTCACTTGTAAGCTCAATCTCTTAAAAAACTATTGAAGCAGATAATACATCAACAGTTCAAGAAAAAGCAAAAACACTTATTATTATTCGCCACCATATGCATAAAAATCTGAAATATGAGTATCTAAATGTTATGGATCCTATAAAGCTATAGAAAAATCTAAAAGAAAGAATTGATCACAAAAAAAATATTATTTTGCAAAATGTTTTATATAAATGGCGAAATATTAGATTTCAAGATTTTGCAACTATTGCATAATACTGTGATCAAGTTCTACGTATTGTTGCACCACTAAAAGTTTGTGGTCAAGAAATAAGTGAAAATTACATGTTCGAGAAAACATTGATAACTTTTCATATGTCTAATTTGTTTCTTACATAACAGTACAGGGACAGGAAATTTAAAACATTCTCTAAATTGATCGATCATCTTTCTGAAGCTGAACAAAACAACCAAGTGTTGATTTATAATCATAATTCCCGGCCGACCAACTCTGCCGCATTGCCAGAAGTGAATGCGATGACATATAGGAGTCGTGGA
>MKEJ01032372.1:0-16965 GCA_001753735.1 Embelia ribes
TGGCAGAGCCCAACTATGAAACCCGAGGCTGAATATCTTTCGGCTTACCACAGCTCAGACGGGTCAGTTACTGAATTACCTCACTAATTACTAGGCATGTCGTGTTTGATATAGAACTTTGGCTCAAATTTCCGTATTGTATCTGTATACATATATTTTGTTCCAGTCTTACCCGATTCATTTGTTCTCCTAGCTGGATGGAATTTGGCCGACTCATGTTCTGGTTAGCCGTCATTAGTGCCAGCTTCATGCTCTTGCATGGTTTAATCCTATTTGCCTTAAAATTGAAAAAGAAAAACTCGGGAAACCAAGGCAGCTTCGGATCCATCATTTTCCCAAGATTCGAGATTTTTCTTGTAATTCTTGCCATGCCATGTATATGCAAAGCCTCAACAGCCCTAATTAAAGGTAGAGGCACAAGAAAAACTCGGAAAAGCAAGGCAGCCTTGGAAAAGTTTTTTTTTTTTTTTTGGGTGTTACTAACGAAATACTGATTATGTTTCGCTGTCCCTTTGCTTGATTTAGGAAAAGCAACTTCAGGGGTAATAGTGGGAGTTCTCTTATTGGGTGTCGTTTCCGTCCTACTGCTGGCATTGTTCATTTTCCTCTCGATCGGAATTACATTCGGAAAGCTACTTCAGTACAAAGAAATACATCAAGAGAGCCAACAGATTCACTGGTATGGAAATCTCATACGCGTGACCCTCGGACCCGGTAAAAGAGGTCAATGGAAATGGAAAAAGCAACCGAACTCGGTGTACCTAACCATGTTTGGCCCTTTATTCGAAGATCTAAGGGGTCCCCCAAAATATATGCTTTCTCAAATTTCCTTAGGAAATACCCCTAAACGAAGTGGCACGATCATCGCCTCTGAGGACGAAACAGAAGATGCAGAAGCACCTTTTATTCAGAAAGTGTTCGGTATACTAAGAATATACTATACGTTGATCGAAAATGTGAAAAGGGTTTCTCTGGGAATTATTGCAGGTCTGTTTTCGGAGGATCGGTCATCTAAAGCCCCAACAATCATCTTAATATCCATCACCGCTTTTCAGCTCTTTTTTATAATTCTTAAGAAGCCCTTTATCAAGAAAAAAGTTCAACTAGCGGAAATCATCTCAGTTTTGAGTGAGCTTGGGATTTTCGCGACTTGCTTTGTTCTCTCAGAAAAGGAATTCTCTAGCACAGCCGAAACAAAAATTGGGTTCTTCATGCTTTCGTTATTCTTCATCGCCTTTCTAGCACAGATGGTGACCGAGTGGTACGCTCTTTATGGACAAACAAAACAACTCGACCCTCGCGGAGAGTCATTCTACTTGGGTTTAAAAATATTCGGACTCGGGATTTTGATATTTTGTGTGCCTCGGAAATGGACAAAGAACCTTGAGCGTAGGTTTTGGTCGAACCAACGTGTCAATGAACCACGGGACTTACTTTCATCTGGCGATATGCCGTGGGTGAAACAGCTGAGGAAACTAGCTAAGGCGAGCTTTGGTACACCAAGTAGCAGTAGTAACCGCTTTGATCCATCTCCAAGCCAACCTAGATGGAGTGGGTTTTGGAATACGACGAGGAGTGGGAGCTCGTCATCGCAGAAATCTTCTGGGGATTATAGGGGAAGACGGGGTCGTTTGTACAAAGATTTAGAGGACATTTTTGCATCTAATAAGTGAAATTGGAAGTGTGTAATGACACACTTTCTAATATTGATCATGACTTTTATATTAGTCACTCGTGGAATAACAAAAGTTAACTACTTTTTTGAAAATTAGAGTGCCCTTTAATAGCTTTTGTTTGTAATTGCTACTTATGATGCACTTTAATAGTCTTCTTTACCTCGCTTTACAACAACTTGAACATAGATGCATGAACAGTAACTACCTGAGAGTTGGATTGCATTTAGCAAGATAGAAATTTGACAAAAATTTGAATATAATTTATTTCTCTAATAGAATTAAATATTTTTTGGACCAGAAAAAAGTTTAGGCTCTCTTTGAGGGCTTATGGTGGTACTTACAGATTGTCTATCAAGAGGAATTGTTGGCAGCGAAAATTCAACCTAAGTATTTTTGTGACAAAGTGAACGATCCTTACCAACTCAATCAACCCCCAAATTATTATTTAAGAAAATGACCACTTTAATACTTAAAGTTATTAAAATTATCATTTATCATGCAATACAATTTAAACATACATTTCCACATAATCTTAATTAGGAATTTATAATTATGTTGAGAAAATAGATTTTAAACAGAGAAACTATAGACGTAAATTCTATCACTAAAAAATCTAAGGTCTAAATATTGTAGGACATTTATGGTCCCAAACTTATCAGAACTTGAGAAATGAAATAATAATAATACTACAATAGCATTTTCACGTGTCTTTCTAAAACCCCTCTGAGCAGAAAATGTGTCCAATTCAATCTTAGCACTCCATAAAATTTTATAAAAGTTGCTCCACAGACTTTATTATTATTATTATTATTATTATTATTATTATATTTTATTTTATTTTATTTTATTTTATTTTATTTTATTTTATTTTTGTACATTGTTCCACAGACTTTATCAATCAAATGAGAAAATGTATATTACACTTTCTCAGATATTTTTATCAAAACACACACCAAAAAATAACAATAATAATAATAATAGTAATAACATACACGTAAAATATATTATATAATTTTATAATTATATATTAATAACTTTATCATATCAAAAACTTATTTACAAAATCTAAATATGATTAACCCTCATTCGATAAGAAAATAAGATTTGAAGTGGAAATTAAATGAGGAATATCTAATTTTTCTATTTGATTTTATTCTCTGGTTTAAAACGCTCGCAGTTGTATCGAACATCAGGCACCTCCTTGCTGCTTCTCTCTCTCTCTCTCTCTCTCTCTCTCTCTTTCTCTCTCTCTCGGTCGGGGCGCTGTTTGTCTGAAATCGAATAAGTAGGGATGGGATCGGTGTTTGGCTCAACAGCAAACAGTTCAACAGCAAACAGCAAAGAAGAGACACAAACGGCTCTTTCTAAGGCCAAGGACTTGGTCAACTCTAACCCTGTCCTCGTCTTCAGGTACCCCCCCCCCTCTCTCTCTCTCTACCTATTCTGCTTTTCGATTCTCATTTTGTAATTTGTCCATTGTTTTTAATGTCTTGGAAAATCTCATTGTAATGAAAATTAAGCACTTACTTTATCCTTGTTTCATTTTTTGGAATGAAAGAGTGAATTTTTTTGGTATAATTGGGGAGAAAAAGATGCTACTTTTCGTAAAGATTTGTAATTAGAAATTGAGGGCTTCTATGTTTCATTGACTTGGTACAAACACCGATGACAAACAGGGCCTAGGCCACCAAATCCTTCGTGGATAGGGCGCTCCTGCTCTCAATCCCCGTTCTCGTGACTCTCTCACTCTCCCGCTTCCGCCTGCCAACCTGGTGACCTAGAGCAGGACGTAATTACTAGTTTGCTAAAGGGGCTTTAGCCCCCGTAATTTTTTACCAGTATAAAATTTTTTAATCATGAATTAATGTTAGATTGTCTGTGTAAAATTATTTTTTATGTAGTTTCAGCACCCTCTTAAATTTCATACTTATATATCCTGGCTCCGTCCTTGATGAGAAGAGTTTCTTTTTCTTTTATGATAAGAAATACATACGTATACATATATGTATATGCTTGATGAAGATAAAACTTCATGTTTTCCGATGAAAGAAAAACAATGCAAAAGAAACCTGTTACATGTCACTGTTTCATCGCTCGGTTTGAGCTTAATGATTGTGGAGACCGTAAGAGCTCAACGATTGGTTTCGTTCGATTCAAATGTATTGAGTTAATGACTAGCCTTGAAACTAAGAATCAAACAATGTAGATGACCAATGTGATTGTTGGATACAGATTACAGACTAAGTATCTTCAGTCACAAAGTTACAAACTTTCTAGTGATTACCTCAAAAAAGTTTCCCAGTTTAGCTTTTTTCCTTGAACCATTCACACCCTTAGAGAGTTAAGAGTATGTTGATTATTCTCGTGGAAGTTTTTTATAATTTAGATATGTTTTTGTTATTCTCTTTGCAGTAAAACTTACTGTGGGTATTGCACAAAGGCAAAGAAGCTGCTCTCCCAGCTCGGTGCAAACTTTAAAGTTATTGAACTGAATAAAGAAAGTAAGTTATCTTATTTCCAATTTCTGTGTGTGATTTCTTTTTAATCCTTATTACTACAATTTATTTGAGAAAAAATTTCAAATCTGTGGCTCAGCGTTCATTTTTTACGAACTCATTTATCGTGTGAAGGTGATGGGAGTGCTATACAGTCAGCACTAGCAGAATGGACAGGGCAGAGGACTGTGCCAAATGTGTTCATCGGTGGAAAGCATATTGGTGGTTGTGACAGTAAGACTATCAACTCTCTCATGTTTTCTCTATTTTTAGCAATAGCCCTCAAGAATATCAAATATGAAGCTTTTGACTGATTCTGGGACATAATTATGTCTGTCTTCTGTAATTGCAGTGGTTATGCAAAAGCATCAAGGAGGTGAACTCGTTCCCCTTCTCACTGCAGCCGGTGCTCTCAAGAAGTAGAATTCCTGCTGCAGATTAACGTACGAAAGGCTATGTGGAAAAAAAAGAGAGAGAGAGAGAGAAAGAAAGAAAATGCAGGCATCAAAAGGGCTTTACCAGCTGCAAACTACGTTGTATGGCGTGTTAATAAGTTCACAAGGTAAATAATTATGATATTTTGCGTCTGTTTGTACTTTGTATTAAGTTTACTTGTTGAGTATCTGTTATTTTATGGATTTAAATTACATTGATCATATGTGATACTTCTTTATTTGAACGAGAATGAAATTATGGATGAAGATATTGGGAATGGATGCTTCTTGTCTGTAAAACATGAGAAATTTATGCTAAATTGGTATTTATGCCAGTTCCTTATAAGGACTAAGGGATAGTGATATTGCAACACCAGGGTACTGAATCAGCTGAAAAAGGTAAGTAATCAAACTCGATGTACACTAATATAAATAAAACCGAATATTACAAATGAAAAATCAAACTGTCTCTTGAGTATTCTAATGAAATGTTTCCTTCTGTTCCTCCCAGAAATCAAAACTTATTATATTTTTGTCATGTGCGCTGTCAAAGTATGCTCCAAAGAAGCGCCACTTGAATAAGCATACAAATTAAGAGCCCTGCAGAAATTTTCGAAGCTGTTAATAGGATGCCCATCATAAATAATTGATCAATTAGATAGGTATTGAAAAAGGACTAAGAGAAAAGTAAAAAAAGGTGATTAATTTCTTAGGTCATGACCCTTTTTCATGGGTGACATAGAAAAGTAAAAAAAAAAAGGTGATTACTTTCCAAGGTCATGACCCTTTTTCATAGGTGACAAACGCTTTCTTCTATGTTATTGCATTTTTATGCCTACATAAATGTAACAATGCGCTAGTGGCGTAGTGGTATCTAATCTTAGGTGATTTCAGAATAGAATACCTACCTGTTACTATCTCTGTTGGATAAAGAGTTTGTCTCCGTGAAGATGAATCGAACACTGCACATAAATGGGAGATTTAGTGTTACTTAGGAATCAACAAAAACATTAGCTTAATAGATTAGACTTGTGATCTATATGGTATATATATATACTGCATATCAACTGTGGCACAACCTGGGCACTATATCTACGGTTACCTGAGTCACAATTTGAAGTAGAATTCCAATCGCCGCATATACATCTCTCTTTCACTTCACTGGTATCATACCCACATGTTCCCCCTGTGGCCTCGCAAGCTTTACAAAAAGTGCCAGTCCCCTGCAGGGAGTACATCACGCGTATCCCATAGGCCCACTCATTTGGCCCTTTTGACCGTATTGGCGCAGAGCTAAATGCACTGCTATACCCTTGACACTCGAGCTCCGTGAGATTGATAGCTTTGATAGATTCAAAAGGCACTGCACAGCATTCTGGTGGGGCCGCCCCGTATAAGGAGCCCGTCCGCTTTGGCCCAACAGTATCCCATGCAGGACACCCGTAGTACTCCTCGCACCCCAAGCCCGAAACATTTCGACATGGCAAGTGTTTTGATGGGAATCCTTGGAAGAGAGGTGACATGGCAGAGCAACCTATTAACATAAAAACATTGTCCGGGCTTGGGGATAGGTACGGAGCCTGTGAAGGCTCTAGCGTGAACCCGTTGGCCCGCCCATCAAGTGCTAACGAGTCACAATTTGACATGTGGGGATCTTGTAATATGAAAGCTTTGTAAGCATAGTCTATGTCTAAGACCCTGTATGATCCAGATCTTATGTGGAACATTAAGATATCATTTATGCAAAATAAGAGGTCTCGAAAATCGGGGTGGCCACAACCGGTTTGAAGACCAAATGGGTAATCAACAGTTAAGTTTCCGCAATATGATCTACATTCTTTGACATGGTTGAAGGAGCTATGAGTTAGAAGGGGAAATGTTTGAAGTGAAATAATGAAGAGAGTGATGAAGAGGAGATGAGCCATGAATGTTGAAAGAGAAAGGAAATTGTTGGGCTTGGAAATGAGAGAGTGATATATTATACTTTGCTTGTGTTTGGGAATTTGATTAAAGTTTATGGGTTATGCTATTCCTTTTTTGGTGGGGAATTTGATGTTTAAGAGGATTTCACCGTCTTTTAAGCTTATTGGTAGCTTTAGTTTGCTTTTTGGGTGATGTGGGTACAGTTAATAATATAGTATCAAATGCTTTTAGCTTGCTTATGGTTAAAGTAACATGCTTTGCAAAATGAAGTGTTACTCAACAGTGCTATTACTTGTTTGGAATTGGCAAAATCGCTATGTGATTTGTGCAAATGCTAGCCGACCGAACGAGTTGCACCCTCCTACTGGCAAGTACAAGAAGTTTCATGTTTTCATTGTGTTGGCATAATTTTACTTCATGAATGTGTTCGTGAGATGCATTCTTGGGTCTTGTTATCTTTTGCTACTTCTATGCTCTTTTAAGTTTTTCTGTTTTTCAGCTTGGATGTTGGTGTGCATTTGGATTTTTTATTTTATTTTATTTTTTTAACTAGAAAAGCTAAAAGCTAAAAGCTTCAAGCAATCTAGCTTTTTATAGTTTGGAATTAACTTTTTTTTCTTTTTTTTTTTGCTTGAAAGTTATGCAATAAACAAAGCATTGGTAAGTATTGTTTCTTGTATTACACATTTGTAGCCGACCTAGAAGTCAAAAAGGGTTTGATTAATAATAGTGTAACACAAACAATACTTCTGAGGGAAAACTGACTCTGATGCAGACTTATTGGATCAGCTCAGTCTCATGTGTATGTGTGCTTTTGTTTCCTATAAAACAAGAGAACTTAAAGTAAATGATATCACAAAGTGCAAGGAACTGGCAACAATGGCTTGTATAAACTCAATAGAAGAAAGAAAATAGAATGAAATTCTTTGTACATGTATATAAGCAAAATTTAGACCTATTTTTCTATCCTTCAGTACACATTTATATCTTCGGAAACATTTGTCGGTTGGTCATGCTAGTTTGCTACTGGAAAAATCTCCGTTGTCAGGGAAGAAAAATTGTGTATGGATTGACCCTTGTATGTGAATTACTTTGCACACTGATAAGAATGAGGGAACCATTTTGACAACAGAAAGTGCTTGAGCTTGATTAACAATGCGAAAAAACTAAAGCATGGTATGTGCATTATAGCCACTGCCATGTACCTGCACATTTCATTACATTTTTAGCATAGACAATGAGTTAAATAGTAACCCAGCCATAATCGACAATGCCCATAATTTGTTCTTCGTACTACGAGGTTATTTTCTAACTAAGTGATCATGAGGATCAATCATATTTCAATTAAGTTACAACTAGCTGCTAAAGTCAATGTTATAATGGATTACCATAGCGGAGCAGACGAAGACGATAAGTCGAGGAATGGGTAAGGCCACCTGTCACAAAAAGGCTATTTTAACAAAGATGGATTGGAAAAATGAGAAGAAAACACACTAGATATAGAGAAACGGTATTTACCAAATTGAGACGCAAGCATGGAGAATCCATTGGAAAATGACAAAACCAATTGTCCACAAGAAAAAGTATGCAATCCGAAACCAGGGAAACCTCTGAAAATGAAGTGATTTGCCGAAGTTTGTAAAACAAAATTTGGAAACTTTAATCAAAGATACGTACAATCGGGAGTGTGAATTTACCAGGCAATTTAAAGCGGCATCTCCCAGCAGAAAAAAGGCATTGATTGTGTGCATTTGTATCATCAACTGAATGGCGAATGGTATTAGAAACTAAAACATAGTAATAATCATTACTTACAGCAACAAAATATTAAGTGCCATAATAATATCATTTTTGGTCATCTGTAATGGCAAATGATTGATATGGATACTCACAATATTAAGATTATAATCTTTCATTGCTAGAAAAGGAACTATAAAGAACCAGAAGACGCAGTCGGTGAGCATCACAGCACCTGCATTCACCTATTCACGGAACAAAAAGTTTATGAAATTTATTTAAGTAATACTCATCAAACTCAAATACAGAGGACCAAAGGAGTACTCTTGACTTCAAACTGATATCTGAACATGTATACCTGAAAAATTATTTGAAAGAAATATCCCCAAAATCCTGCGATTTGTCCATTGCTGCTCCCATGATTTGCTCCGAGTTTAGTAAAACTTAAAGCATTTGAAATTTCAACAGGGCCCATATGATGAGTGCCTCGCTCGGTATCAAAACCATCATTGGTAATTCTGTTATTACTGTTACTAAAGTGATATTGGTAGCACCCGTATAGAGAAAGCAATGATCCAATCTAGAGAAGACGACGTAAAACTGTATAAGAAATGAGAAATTACGAGGTTTAAAATGAGAATACTAACGTTTAAGGGTCAAGGACATACCCCAAAATAGATTGTTATCATTGTAAAAGTCCACCTGTCCAAGTTCAACATATCATCTTGTCAGTCAAAATCTCGATATATCAGTTGTCCTGGATTAAAACTGGAGTTGCAATAAGCTTTGTAATAGATTAACTACTTTAACACCGCTTTAGGCTATGTATTATCTGGAGTAAATTTTGAATAATTTTCACGAGAGGGAAATTGGGAAAGGAGAAAAGGAAAAGAGTAAATGGTCTTTCTCTGTTTATTGCAGAATTAAAAACTGGGAAAAAGCTCAAGTTTGCTGTATATCAGAACTGATGCAGCAATCTTTAATAAGAAAAGATTGCCATCTCTGTTGTGATTCTTCTTTCCATGGTCCTTTGATTCCTTTTGAAGAAATACTTTTAAAAGTGAAAGTCTTAATGGCATTCTAGTGAAATCGTAGTCATGAGTAATAAGATTCTAGTTACAGTTTTAACAGAGTTGTCATGATCTCGTTCTTGTATCAAGTTTTAAGCTTCAAAAACCGTTCCAACTAATTATGTTTGCTGCGTTTTTAGACTAGAAAAAGAACACCGGTAAGCACTGTTTCGACTTTCAAAGGTATGCATACGATCACTTCGTACTTATATAATTAGCTGCATGACCTTGCCGAAACTTTAATAGAAATCTAAACCAATTTTGTAAAGTTTCAGACATTAAAGAAACAGTTAGTGCAGCAGCAATTAGATGAGGTAATTAGAAATGGTATCATGCATATTATCGGAACTATGAATTGATCTTCAATTAAATAATAATAATAAAATAATAATTCATCTTCAATATCAGTACATTAAATGTGACCATAAAAATCAACGAAAGGAAAAACTCACTGTGTGTAGAAGTAGAAGATGCTACCACCATCAACGGCAATATTAACACTCAGCAGAACCGAAAGCACAAAAAAAGCTAGGATTCTATATGCCAGCAACCATAGAGGGTGGACTCCTTTTATACACGTCTTCCATACTTCGTCCTCGTACACTATCCCAGCTGGTTCTTCCTCGTTTTCTATGCTCTCATGATTATAATTCCGTGGTTTTTCATACTTTGATATGAGAAATGATGCGAAAATCATAGGTACAAGCACCAAAATGGAACAGAGAAAAAACCTCCAATTTAGCCAATAACTTGGATTAGTAGTATTGATAGTCATAACTGGCAGCCAGTTACCTTTTGACGATCCTGTTAACGAACTCATATTTTGTTACTCAAGGTTTTCAGACTATACCTCCTAATCTATGATTCGGTTCAATGGGTGAATTAGGAAATGATAGTATGCCTTGAGTTCCCTTTAGTATGAAATTTACACCTTTACACCACAAAAGACCGGTTAGTTTTTCAGGTCCTAACCGTAACCTAAACCAAGTAATTTATCAGATACTACTTGAAATCCTAACCCTTAGCTACTTGAGTGCCTAGTTCGAGCTTATACTCACAATCGGAGCATAGTTCCTCTCAAACTTACCCAAAACTCACTCAAGAAAGAAAATGAAAGTTTATAATCTAGTTCCAAATATTATAACAAAGTTTAATATGAAAATTTTACTCAAATAAACCCTTACAAACAAATATCAAAACTTAAACAAAATATGAAAGAGAACTTTAAGTTTTTGGCTTTTGACTTTTGAGCTTCTCTCTCTTAAATAATTCTTACTTGTTAAAAAATTCAAAACAATTCTTGCTGGACTGGTGATTTTAGAGGGAAATGAGCAAGTAAGATTAAATTTTGGTCTTTAAAATCCAAATGACTGAAACACGAGAAGTTCAGAAGTTGCAAAACATAATTTGATGGGATAATCTTTACAGTGGTATCTCAAGTTTAGAGAAGCCAGAAGATTGAAATGCAAAATAGAGAAGAAGCTGTTTTAGAAATTGAAGCATGTATACTTTAAAGAACCGATTGAAAACTGTTACAATATAACAGTAGAAAAATCATGAAAACCTAGAACCCAAAAATAAAACTTCCAGAAAAGACCTATGGCAAAAATCCGAAAACGACTCGAAAAGGGGAGGAAAACTGTTTTAGATTTTGAAGTTTCAAGCATGATATGTTTAAAATTACTGTTTATATATAAAAATAGAAAAAAAAATATATCATGAAAGGCTGGATACCAAAAATATAACTTCCGGAAAAGACCTATGGCAAAACCCAAAAACCAACAACTAAAAATTAAAAACAGTGATCAAACCACATTTATAGCACAGTATAGAAGCCCTAGTCTTAATTAATGAAGCCTAGTAGCTAATGTGCACAGGTATTCAACAATGAAAGAGACACAAAAGCAAAAAGTTTTGGCAAATAATTTCACCCCACCATTAACGGAGGGAAACTACCAGGCTTTTTGAAAAATGGTTGGATATAAAGAATGAGAAGAGGTGGTAAAACTAAAAGGATTGGTGTGATTTGAAAATAAGTTTTTAAATTTTTTATTTTAGTTTTTTTTTATCTTTTTTGGCTCTTCCCCATATGATACTGATCTTGTTAGTCTCATGTCACAGTCTCTTTATGACCATGCAAAAGTTTCCACAAACATCATCCCTAACCTATATCCTAGTTTCTTTCTTTTTTCTTAGATAAAGAACACTACTTTTTTTTTTTTTTGTCACTTAATCTCAAAAATTTGCAAATATATTAAATATTGATCCCCTAAACATTTGCCCTGTAACAATGTGCTCTTTGTAGGTAGAAATCATTGTTATGGGCAGCACTGACCGACGTACTATTTTGGTGATTTAATAGTTCGACTGAATGAACTTATTGGTTCTTTCTTCCTTCCTTTGGTAAGTAAACTTATTGTCATTAAAAAATTCAATACGAGAATCCAACCTCACAAATAGGAGTTCATGGGTTCGATTTTTCCTCCCTTTAAACCTTCCAAAAAAAAAATTTACTGTCGTTAAAAGGAAAGGAAATTTATAATCCAAAATTTTTTACTTAGAAGTTGAGGTTTTAAGGGTTTAAGATTATAACAACTAATAGCTGCACGCGCTAGTAGTATCCCAGTGATATAATAGAATGAATAAGGTAAGGGGATAGAACAGTGAGGTTTACAATTCCCTTACAAATTTAAAAAATCAATCAGACATCCTATATGCTAATGTTGTTTTTTATTATTATTATTATTCTTTTTTTTTTCAAGAGGAGGTTGAAGAAAATTGGAACTAATCTGCTTGATTTGTTATCCACCAAAAGTTATCAAAAATCTGGAAGAATACCATATTTCACAACATAGAATAAATTTGGATCTACAAAAGAGCTTTGCGTCGCATATGTTATAATAACTAAGTTAAATGACCATAATAACACTTAGTGTCAGGTTCTATTTCCGTGGCAGAAGGTCTAACATTAGAATAATGCGAAAACTCATGCTCTTATTTGTTGTTCTGCTAGCATTCACTAGTTAATATGCTTTCCAACAATTACTATAAAATAGTTTACAACACATAACAAATGAATCTCAAATGTGTTTCCCAGAAATACAAGCACCATTCAGTTCTTGGCTTACAAGTAAAAGCATAAAGTTACAAGGTTGTACTAGCTGGAAAAATAAAGATAAACCACGGATTAGACTAGCTTTAACATGGTAATGAAGAACAATGGAGCAATATATGATTTATATAACCAGATTCCTGAAGACAAGTCCCTTAGCTTTTCGAGTGATCGTTCTATATATAATTCTTGAAAAGAGATATACATAACCTTCAAAAGCAGGGGTGAGAAATGGAGAAAAAGAAACAAGACAAGTGAAACTTCAGTTTAAATGACTATCGGTACCATAATGAGTGTCAAAACCAACTGAAGTTAATCCGGGATTTCTGCCAACGAATTCTAGAGAATGATTCACATTTAGATCAATAGAGAAGTAATGTTATTCAAAAAAATAATTAAAAAGCAAGATGATTAATTTTTTCATGGAGTTCATCTCTTGTTTACAAATTTAATCAGTAGCAAATAACTTTGACATTAAGCAAACTCTTGTTACAGCAACCGTTCATATAAATGGCAGGTTATAGCAACCAGATATTCTTTAGTAAGAATTTATTAGTTGATAAATTCCAATAAAATAGGGATCAGTATCACGTAAAAAATATTTGTATACATAGTTCAAATAAAGTTATAGAGCTCATACCCTAAGCCCCAAAAATGCAGCAATAGCTCCTCCAAGGGAATGGCCGACTATGCGAACATCATACCCCTCACACTCACACCCGGTCCCGAGCAATGAAGAAAGAAAACCAGTGGACTCGGAAGAAACATCTGGAGATTCTTCTACATCAGCAATAGTCAAATCAGAGGAAATAGTTCAAGTACAACATACATGAAAAAAATAATCTCACGAATTATGTCTACCAATAAGAACCAATGAGCTTAGATCAATAATTGTCTAAGATATGTGCTAGTCTAGAAGGTAATATGATCAAATAAAAACAGTAATCAGATGAGATTCTAACAACAGATTAGGCATCAACCTAATCACTTTTCTTTTCACAATTTCACGTACTATGATCTAATATTATACTTCAAATCCTCAACTTCATTATTTCTAAATTTTCATGGTTGAATAATCAGAGTCTGATATGTTCCTGGATTTGAGATCGATTATCAAACTGTTCTTATTCATGCACATTAGGTTGGAAACTTTACGATACAAGTAAATATATGGAAGGGTTTCAGTTTAATACAGTGTGAGAATCTCAAAATTATGGTTGTGCCACTAGCCATTTTCAAATTGATATTCATGCTCTTGCAGCACAACCAACATGAAAACATTTTTGAGTGCATGACCTAATAACCTAAAAAAAATACACAATATATTCCCAAATGCAACCCTAGAGTTGTCATAGATAGCGAAGTGTAATTCCACAAAGGAAGAATTCTTCCAACTAAGAACATATGTGACTATCACAAGAAACTTCGTGTATAAATACTAAGTAGCATCCTAAGGATCAAATAAACATGCAGATAGCCCATGTTTCTTCATACTTCCTATTTTGTTGACGATATTACCAATAGTCAAAAGCTAATGTTAGATAATATTGTGTTCTTACCACCATCTCCTTCAATTTCCATGAAGAGGTCCCTCGCAGCTTCGACGATACCTGAATGCCCATAGTGCGGTGTGGATGATGTTACTTTTTGCCTCACATCTGGGTGAACATAACTGCTACTGCAGTGGAAGTACCAAACTTAATAGTTGCTTAATATATGAACTCTATGGATGGTAAATTTAAGCAAGGGAACAACTAGAATAATTCGTTAACTACATCAGCATTCAAAAAAACCATCTGGTCAGTGAATTACCATACAGTAGAAGATTAGCTTTAGATAATTGCCAGATAGTGAGCAATTTAAGAATTGGTACTTATCAAGAAAACTTCTTATCAAAAAAAGTAAAAACAAATGAAAAAAGAAATCCTCCTCAATTAGACAGCTGAAACCAAAAACCAAGAGCTTACAAACTACTAACTATAAAATAAGAGTCCATTCCCACTGGTCTGGTCTCGGCAAGCTGGACATGGTACCCAGAAAGTGCTCATGCAAAAATATTATTCAAGAACCTCTCCCCCACAATTTCACTTATAGATCTTTGTTGACGAGTGCATAAACTCAATACTCCAGTGCCAAGTTGCTGTTGTGGAAGTCAGTTCTAATAACCTAGGATCCAGTAGCCACGCCAAAGATCGCAGAAAAATAATTTCAAGCCAAATATCCAAGACACTAGAAGCACAAGTAAACCAAAGCCAAAGAAAAAGACGAGATGAAACTATGGTTCACCGATGGTCCTTTTGAGCTACCCACGGGCCACAGTCCTTTTGAGCTTGGGTAATTCCATCCAGTGGTGGTTTTTACTGTCCTGCCTTCAGCTACCCCTGGTCCTTTTGAGCTTAGTAACATTAAAGGAAGGTACTAGGATGTCCTTAACAGAATGTTGGGAAATATATTTTGTCAGTACAGATTCTAGGCTTCAAGCTATTTGTTTTAAAGAAAATACAAGAGGAAAACAAAAAGGAAAAGGAAAAGGAAAAGAAAAGAATAGAACTCAAGAAAAGTTTTTTTCCCCAGAAAAAAGTATTTAATAACCTCCATTAAATATTGCAACACAGTCCTCAACTACGCCTATCCTTGATCCAATCGTTCTTCAATCTTTTCAAAATTGTTGGCAGTGTAACCATGATTACGTTTGGATTAGCAACTGATTGATGCGAAGTGAAGTCACACAGAAGTTAGTGAAACAAAAGTGAGTTGATTGAAATTAACAAATGGCTTGGCTTATAATTCGGGGCAAAACAAGTTTGGTGGGGCTGACTAGGCGCATCTCTATGGCAAACAATAATGACTGTGCAATACGCGGTATGGCGGCAGGCTTGACAAAGGAGTTTGAGCTACAATAGAGGGTGTCCTTGAAGAGGCCATGAGCAGGCAGAGAAAGACGTGCCTCCGATCCACATACAGGGGAGTGAAGCGAGGGAGAGAGAAGAATGTGATTTAAATATGTTCAGTATCTTTTGATCAGGCTTTCACGACATGAAAATTTGGCACACACAACTTGCTAAGACATTTGAGCTAGCTATCAAAAACTAAGAGAATATAATTTTTTATTAACTCGGTCCCAGTGGTTAGATGTTTATCGAAAACATACAAAAAATAGCAAAAGAATTTTATTATTTTTCCACAGCAAGTAAACAAATACTTGCTTGCAATGCAATGTGATAGGAAGGATACGAAGGAGGGGAAAAGGGACTCACTTCATCAACCCATCTAGATCCGTTGCCGAAAGGATGCATTCCCTACATAAGCCATCCGTTATCAGGTCCTCTGGAGTCTCAGTGCCCCGTACTGCAATTATTACTGATTTTGCATGATGGAGGACAACTATGAAATAAGCTGCTTTACACTTACCCTGAAGTAGAAAGAAATTAAAAATGAAAATGAAAATGAGAAGACGCTAACAAAACAAGCTATCACAATTGTTAAAATGAGAGGAAAAAAGAACACATCACAACGGAAAGACTCGACAAATATGCCTTTACAGGTATCCATTGTGAAACACCTGCGGCGCATTTTTGTCGAAATAATTTATTTCCGATCACAGCATCTCATGACATTACTAAATAATTTTAACATATATTGAGTTATGGGAAAATAGACTAAATAAGCTGCATAATTAATCTAAATATATATTTTTTTTGTTTTTTCATTTATTGAAAAATATGATGCTTATAATAAAATAATAAATAAGCATTGCATTACACATCGCCATTACAGCCTCCATTTCAGAGTCACCTAAATTAAAATTTTCAACTTTCCAAAAGCTAAGTCACTAGGACACCTCTACTATTAACAACTGCAGTTGTCACATCCAGCTCTCAGTGGTATTACCAGTTAGGCTACCAAGAATCAGTCTCAGTTTGTAGAAAAAGAAATCACATCTTGCAATCCGCGTAGTTCCATTTAAAAATTCTGATAAGGTCCTTGGCCTGTTATTTTGCACTCACTCTCCTTTGCATTATGCTTACCACTGCTTACACTGATAAGCAGCCCATTCTTCCTCTACTTCCACCAAGTGCCTACCTATGACAAGAGGTCGAGCTGTCATCCGGAATACGTCCCAACTTTGGTGAATTTCTCCCATGCGTCTCTAACTGCTATCAAGTCTTTCCTCTAGCCAAATTCTATTTTCTCGCCTCCCTCCAAATTCTCTATTCTCAGTTGTTCTCCTCTCATACTACAACGGTAACACATGATTTGTAGAACTGATATGCACGCTTGATTTCTCACCAACTTAGGAAAAAGACCAAAATGCCTCAGCAAGTAAATCAGGTGGATTGCCACCAGCTTAGGTAAGTACCTAGAGGTAGCCCAGGTGACTTAACCTAGATAGTTGGATCCACCAAATGATTCACGCACGTAATATGATGATTTATTAGAAAATGATTGGACTACATTCCTTTATGCATTTATTTTTTCAATGGGTATGGTTCCACTAACTCCACCTATGTATTTTAC
>MKEJ01032378.1:0-11450 GCA_001753735.1 Embelia ribes
CATAAATACTAATAAAAATTAGTGTTATGTATTATTTTTTTAAATACTTAAAAATTTTAGTTTATATGTTATATTTAGTAGATTTAAATTCAATAATTATTTTGAATATTAAAATATAATTAATATTTAATTATATTAAAATACTTATATTTATATTTTTAGTTAGTAATATTAGTGGAGTGAGAGAAGTTATATTTATTTAAATATATTAGTAAAATGATGTGATATGAGAGATAATATATTAGTCTTATACGTTTAATGAATTTTTAAATTTGTGTAACCATTATCGATATTCTCCAATTTAGGTATCAACCAGACACAATGATCTAAAAGTGACATGGAAAGAATAAGTTTTTGAGAATATAATGGGAATGATCTTATAATGGATGAGGGCGAAAAGTGATACATGTACGTAATTGGGGGTCAGTACTATAATAATCCAACAGTATGAGGAAGATCAGGAGAATAAATAATTCTTAAAACGACGCTGCGTTAAGTCGTTTATGAGCAAACATAACACTCCACCTCCAGCGTCTAGGGTTTCTCTCTCTCTCTCTCTCTCTCTCTCTCTCTCGTCGGCGCGCCTCGCAGTCTCTCTGAACCGATCCAATGGTAAGAACAGTAGCCTTCTAAACTCCCAATTTCTCCCATTTATTATATACTCTGAAATGAAATATACGAGATGAGAAATGTGACACATTGGTGTTTTTATTTTTCTTAGTTTCTAAAAATTTCAGGAGAAATAATACTGTATATTTATGTGTGGGGAAATCCCCTATTCACAATTTGTCTTCTAGAAACATTAAACTTTTCTATTGTTTTTAGTTTCTATAAACCTAAGAGAAATGCTACAGTAGATTCCAGGGTTGGGAAATCTACTATTAATTTCTCTGTTAAAACATCACTCTTTTTTTCCAACAAAACTATGAAACCATTGTTAACATAAGGAAAAACATGTTTTTGTACCTTTTTTTTGTATGATTTACAGAAATTCCAATAATTTTCAGCAGATTCTTATAGAAAGATTGGTGTGGGCAATTTGAAAATGCTGGTTTCTAATGAGAAAAATAGGTTTATAAAGTGAGATTTAGAAATTTAATGAGAAAGACTGGTGTGAATGCTCTTAGGGGTTTCACAGTATGTGGTGGTGGAACTTGGTCGCCAACCCTTTGCTAGGGGTTAACTTGGGTTGAATGTCAGATAGTGGATGATGAATTGGGATAGTCTATTAGTAGAATTGGTCAGTTTAGACCTTTGACAGCCACGCATGAGAATCATTCTTCGGTAATAGAGCCATTATTAACGGTGCGATATGGTTGGAATTGGTCAGTACTTTTTGTGTATTTCTAGCCCTGCAATTTACTTTCATTGAAAATGTAATGTTGTGTTAGTCTACTCATGATTTTTAACTCCTATGGAGTTGCCGTATTTTGGTATTAAACGCCATTGGAGTATGCCCATAGTATCCATAAATTTTTTAAAAATATTTTAATTTTAATTTCCAAAGAAAAATTGGGACTATTAGAAGTGATGACTGGAGAACGATACCGAATAGTTAGGGCACTCTCATCCGGTTAGCTATGTTGGGCCCCTAAATTTTGATCTCTATCCCTCAAACTTTAAACTAGAGGTTGAGGCATGGAGAATGGTAATGCCAGACCCCTAAACATAAAAATTGTACTGAAGATAAGCAGTATTCCTCTAGCTCAAGGTGACCATTTTAGCAAACCCTCTATTCGAGGAGCATATTTTAGCAAAACCTCTATTATAAGGGATTGCATAGTATCGGATACACTGGTGGGAGTGTTGCCTTCAGTTTAATCTCTAAAATTTAGTATAGGAGTTCAATTAAAACCACTGGTGTGAGTACCCTAATGATTGGAATAGGGCATCCCCACTAGGTTAGCTATTTTTGGCCCCTAAATTTTGATCTCTATCCCCTAAATTTTGAACTAGAGTATGAGGTATAGGTAATAAGTAATGACAACGCCAGACTGCTAAACATAAAAATAAAGCTGAGGATGAGTGGTATTCTTGTAGTTCACGGGCATCATTGTAGCAAACCACCTATTTTGTAGGATACTAAATAGTATTATGTACACTAGTGGGATGGTTCCCTTGAGTTTAATCTCTAAAATGTAGGTAGGGGCTCATTTAGGAGTGTTGGTCTAAGAGCCCTTAGGGCTCTCCTATCCGTCACTCTATATTAGACCCTCTTCCAAATTTTAGGTGATATAATTTAGGAACTGCTCACAACAATGTATAATTATTCAATCCTCTAAAACATAGAGCATTCGCTTCAATAATCCCCTTGAACTAGAGGTTTACTGTTCATCCCCTGTTAAGGGTGTGAACGAGCCGAGCCAACCTTGGCATTGCTTAGGCTCTAATCATTGTCTACAAACCCAGCTGGTGCTCGAGCTCGCCAAGAGTTTGCATCTTCCTGATCAGGCTAGCGCTCGCGAGCCTGTATCTTCCGGGTCAGGCTGGCGCTCGCTTACAATTATGGAGCTTGGGATTGAGCTCTTAGTAGCTTGGCTTGCATAACAAGACTTAAAAACTGTTTTGCACTATAGGCGGCCCGCTGGCCAGCCCAAGCAGAGAACAAACTGAAGGACCAGTAATGGGTTCTTGTTACTGTATACCGAACTGCTGGGGATACCTCAACTCTCATTTGATGTGGGAAATTCCTCTTGAACGGCTCTGTTCATTTACACCCCTATCCCCAATACTATTTTTAGTTCTAGCGGATGTGGTGTGGGAGTTCCCTGTATCCCATCCTCTATTTCAGTGTTTGAGGTATAGAAATTAAATTTAGGAGATGAGAATATTATTCCGGTGGGATTGCCCTTGTGACTTGCTAGAGTTGAGTGGAGTGTGTGTATAAACATATACTGATATGTTGTCTTTGATTGCAGTTATGGCTTGCCAAGCAGTGGCAAATATCGTCAAGTCTTCGCTTGGCCCTGTTGGGCTAGACAAGGTATTCTCGCTATATTCTTAATCGAAAAAGAAATTTAAAATGCCAAAGATATAACATGGTATCCTTGTATTGTTTGCTTGGTAGTAGCTTAATTCTGTTTTTCTTAGTTTTCCTAGCTTCATTGTGATTCCAAATTGCAAGAAAAGAGAAAAAAGATTAATCTTGTATGATTGTGTTGCTTATTTAGGATTATTAGAACCGGGCAGGCTTTGAAGTCAAGCAATGTGGTATTTCGCTTTTCGCTTGATGTGGTACAGTCATTCGAATCTTAATATAAAAATTTCTAAAATGCCAGTCACATCGTACAATATCCTTGTACTATTTGCTTGGCTGTAGGTTAATTGATTTTTATTTTAGTTTTCATATCTTCCCTGCAGTTCCTTTCTGAATCGCTGGAAATAAGAAAAAAGAATAAATCTTGAAATAGTATGTTGTTTATTAATTAGGAGCAGTAGATCCTGGCAGGCTCACAGTTTGCTCAAGCAATTTATGGTATTGCTCATTTTGCTTGACAAGGTATTCTCGCATGATTCTTACTAGAAAAATTTCCAAAATGCCAAACACACGACTCAATGTATCATTGTATTGTTTGCTTGTTACTTGTTGGTAGGCAATTCTAAGTCACCTAATCCTTCATCGATGGGTAACACTCCCACTCTCAATCCTCGCTCCCGCTCCTATTTCCGCACCACAATCTGGTGACTTGGAGGCAATTGCATTTTCTTTAGTTTTTATAGTTTCACTGAAATTCCATTCCGAATTGTCAAAAAGAAGAAAAAGGATAATCTTGAATGGGTATGTCGCGCATGAATTTGAAGCATTAGCATCATGCACGTTTTGAAGTTTTGTTCAAGCCAATTGTGGTAGTGCCCATTTAGAAAGGGTAGGCCTACACTGAAGAACTGTCAGCTCTTTCCAAAGCTATTGGTTACAACGCTATAACGGAAACTTATTGAAGATTTTATCATTTGGGGTTATTACCTTTTTCCTATAAATGGTGAGAATATGTATACAACATATTAAAGCTTTGAACCTCAGCATACCAGGGGTTGTGTTCTGACAGAAGTGCTGGTGTTTGTTCTTCTGATGTACCTAAGTTGTTAGTTGTGATGTACAAAAAGTCCAATACTAAAGCTTATCCAGTGGGAACAGTGGCTTATGTTAAACTTGTTCTAGCAAAAATGTACAAGACTTCATTCCCTAAACAGTTATTTGATTTTGCATTTCAGATGCTAGTTGATGATATTGGAGACGTAACAATTACTAATGATGGTAGCACTATTCTTAAAATGTTAGAAGTAGAGCATCCATCTGCCAAGGTGATTTCTTACTCCTTGAAAGGTTTTGCTTCATCTGGAGAGTCGGATTTTTGTTACTATTTTTCATACTTTAATATCTTTTCTATTTGCTTGAAGGTACTTGTTGAGTTAGCTGAGCTTCAAGATCGGGAAGTTGGAGATGGAACTACTTCGGTGGTCATTATAGCTGCAGAGCTGCTTAAGGTTATACCTACTCAGTGCTTTGATTGTTGTATTATTGGGAAGTGCTTTTTTGATGAAATAAGTGTCTTAACTTCTAAGTATTTACGATATCTAGAAAATGCTTTGAATCTTTTTGATGTGATTTTTTTCGCTGCAGAGAGCAAATGATCTGGTCAGAAATAAGATTCACCCGACATCTATAATCAGTGGTTATAGGGTAAGTGTTCTACCGTTTCTTTATTTGTTTAATAAGTTTTGGTTAACAAATACGTCCCATTGTTCTTCTTGTCTCTTTATTTTATTGTATATGCTACAAGAAACTTGTAAAACATGAATGATCTTTTTTTTGTCCTTTTCTCTGGCAGCTAGCTATGAGGGAAGCATGCAAATATGTGGATGAAAAACTGGCTGTTAAGGTAGATTTTTTAATCGAATCGATTATTGCATATTGGCTCTGGTACCTCATTGCATGCATATGATCATGGGTGCAGATAGGCTATTCTGGTAGGAGTATTTATTTGGATTCTTGTTCTTATTCAGTTTGTGTGTTTGCTCTAAACTTTTAATTTTTTCATTTTTGAATGTATATTAAGGCTAGATTTACATGTGGCTAGAAAAACTTGGTGGAATGTTATGGCACTACTTGAACTTCTGCACTCATGTTACTCAAGGTGTGTTGTAATCGGAAGCTGTAACTTATCATTTTTGGGTCCTTACGGCTAAGTCCTCTCTCACCACAGGTGCAAAACCTTGGGAAAGATTCTCTTGTAAACTGTGCCAAGACCAGCATGTCTTCAAAGTTGATTTCCGGGGACAGTGACTTCTTTGCAAATCTGGTATGGAAATGCTCCTTTATACACACACACACACACACACACAGAGTTCCTTCTTTTTAGTATGTCTTTGTTTACCTGAGTTTCCTTATATATCCAATTAGAACCTCAAATTTTTTGTCTTTATCATGATATTGAAAGCTGTCTGTTGGCTTATTATTAAGATTTTCTTCTACTGCTTGGATCCCATTAGTTTCGTTATTGAGAGAGTTCGTATTTTGAATTAGTTTCTGTATATAATTCCATTTCCCACTCGATAGCCTATTGTGCTTTGTCCTTTTGGCTGTGAAATTTCATATGCTACAGTTGATTGCTTATAAGACACTTGAGTACTATGTGCATAAATGCTTTGTTAGCAGCAAACTGAGGCAAAGAACTTTTGTTTACAACTACGACCTCTTTCTAATTATAAGCATTTTTTGTCAATTTTATTGCACGACATGATAATAAATAAGTTTTTCCTGTGGACTGTTGATTTCTGTTTGCATCTATGAATTCTTCATTATTTGATGTACCAGCGTTTCCATAGTTGGAGTATAATACTTGCTATGTAACAATGTAGGTCGTGGAAGCAGTACAAGCTGTTAAGATGACAAATCAACGAGGTGAAATCAGGTATCCTATCAAGGTTAGTTGTTCCACGGGCTTATCTTATCCCTTGAAGATTCTTTATGGTTATCTTTCTTTTGTTACTCTTTTTGGGTGTTGGATATTTATTTTATTCCGGTCGTCGGAATTTTATGTTTCATAAATAAAAGACAGCACGTGAATGTTCCTTTCTACTTAATGGTAATGAACCTTCTTCTTGCCTTCTCTTTTCTGATATCGAAGTGACCTGTTTGTACTAATCTTCTGCGCTCTTCAGGGCATAAATATTCTTAAAGCTCATGGAAAAAGTGCAAGGGATAGCTTTCTGTTGAATGGGTATGCTCTGAACACCGGCCGTGCAGCACAAGGAATGCCACATAGAGTTTCTCCAGCTCGGATTGCTTGTCTTGACTTCAACCTTCAAAAGACGAAAATGCAATTTGGTGTTCAAGTTTTAGTTACTGATCCGAGAGAACTTGAAAAGATTCGTCAGAGGTGAATTTCTTTGTGGCTTCAATTTATGTTTAGGTTGCATAACTATGTTAATATGTAATAAGCTTGTGTCAACGATGTATATTTTACCTTTCCGTGTCATGCATCACATGTACTTGTGGATATTGTAATGCTTACAATATTTTCCAAAAACTATGGGTGGAAGCTATAAAACGTTATGCCTTGACATCGACCTTTAAAAGGCGAAAATGTAATTTGGTGTTCAAATTTTAGTTACTGATCTGACAAAACTTGAAAAGATTCGTCAGAGGGGATTAGTTTGTGGCTTCAAGTTATATGTTTTGGTTGCATAACCATGTTAACGTGTTATAAGTTTGTTGTCAGTATTATGTATTTTATCTTTACACGTCATGCATCACATGTACTTGTGTATGTGCTGGTAATGCTTTCAATATTTTCCAAAAACTATGGGTGGAAGCTATAAAAACCTGTTATGGCATCTGGCTCTTTGGTGTCAGTAGTGCTTATTGGATTCCTCCTTTACAGAGAGGCTGATATGACAAAGGAACGGATTGAGAAGCTGTTGAAGGCTGGAGCAAATGTTGTTTTGACTACAAAGGGAATTGATGACATGGCCCTTAAGGCAAGTTTTTCCATTTGAGTGCTGTTAAATAATTCTGGTTTTCATATTTCCCAAAATGACATGGTGATTGCTATATTAGCCCCTCTTCATAAAAGAGTGGAAAACCGTATGCTGAGAGGAAATTTTTAATTTGAGAGCAAAATGATAGTGTTTTGGTTTGGCGTAGAAAAATTCATGCTAACAATCCAACGTGATATCTTATTTTGGTTCTATTTACCCGATCCCGAATTCTTGGAATTAAGGCTTGTGGATGATAATAATGAAATTACTAAGTTCTAATTCGAGTATGATTGTTGTGCTAAATTTTGATACTCCTTATGTCTTTATTCTGCTAATCTTTCCCGAGGGCTAGTTAGATGTGTGTCTTGTTTGCCCGTATGTCAAGAGGGGACATATATGTCATGCAAAACATCTTTTAACACCTTATGTTTGTAACAGAACTACTTGTTCAGAAACCAGAAGGTATTAGGCATGGTTAGTGTGTAGCTTTTTATGTGATATTGAACTGGGGATATTGTCTTCATAGGCTGTATGAATTCCGGATCTAGATTTTCTTCTACTCCATCTGTTAAAGTAGCTGGATGTGCTTCTTGGAAGGAAATATTTTGAGGCATATTCTCTGGTGAACCGGAACTATATTTATACCTCTCATTTATGGAGAGGCTGATATTAGATGTCTGTTTCAGTTGCATGAGATGATTCCATTTTCCTGGTTTCTTTATTAGTTTAACTTTCTTGTGTTATGTGACTTTTTCGTACTGTTTTAATTGCTCCGATATTTCTTAGTATTCAAGTTTTCTGTTGGTATGTGCCCGAATATAGAGACTTTTAATGTAGTCCCATGTCCTGCGATCTGAGTTGTAACTCGTAAATCCTTGCCAATTTTGTTTATGTTGTTTCAGTACTTCGTCGAGGCTGGTGCAATTGCAGTAAGGCGTGTCCGGAAAGAGGATATGCGACATGTTGCCAAGGCAACTGGTGCAACTATGGTATGTAATGTGATCTGAGTTGGAATGGAATTATCTATTACTAGCTCCTAATATTATTTTCCAATGATCCTTGAGAGTATAGGTATATTATTGGTATATGTTTGGTATGTATTGGTTTAGTTTGAATGGCTTAGTCAGCAAGCGGTATGCATATATTCATACCCCATTTTCCAAATTTGCATAGTAGAGTGTTTACTGTTATTGGGTATTCTTCTTCTTGTTCTCTACCTTACAATTGAAATAAATTCTGTTTCCTATTGCATCTATGTGCTGACATAAGTGATGACCAGTGGCTTATTCTTCCCATATCCATATATCAATGCAGCATGCTTTACTTGTTCTTTTATGACCGTCTTGTGGGATGCAGGTTTCAACATTTGCGGATATGGAAGGAGAGGAAACATTTGATTCATCGCTTCTTGGACATGCTGATGAAGTTGTAGAAGAGTGCATTTCCGATGATGACGTGATCATGATCAAAGGGACGAAAACAAGTAGTGCGGTATGCCATTTTGTTAGTTGTGATTGTCATAAATTTGACTTTCCAGATCTTTTTTCAGAAGGCTCTAAGCTGTTTGTCCGTCTGGATTGAGATTATTGGAGAACATTTTTTATGGCAATTGAAATAAAACTTATTGCGATGCGAAAATTGTCACTTTCTCAAAATAAGGAATGATGTAATCCACAATATTTCTTCCCATGCTCCTTCAGGTTTCATTAATACTCAGGGGCGCAAATGATTATATGCTTGATGAGATGGAGAGAGCCTTGCATGATGCCTTGAGCATTGTCAAGAGGACCCTGGAATCCAATACCGTAAGCCTCTGCAATCAATCTGTTTGTCAAATTATGTCTCGGTTCCGTATCGTTTTTTATATTTTTTTGTATCGTCTCGTTTCGTATCTTGTATGGCAAGTTTTTTAACATAATTTTATTATGTTATAAAAAATATAAATATCATTTGGAGATACATAATGAAATATCAAGAAGTTTCTCCTTTTGAGTGACTATTTTTAGAAATTAGAGTACACTATTAGGTAATTTTTGGAATTAGAGTCGACATAAAGGGGACAATGGTTGATTAATTAAAATTCCTGAAAAATGGGCAGTACGGGTTGAATATCACTGAGATTATCTATAAAACAAGTAAGGGTGAGAAATAACTTATTTTTGAAACGAAGAGAGCAGTTAGTTTTTTGTTTCTTTTTTTGAGGAAATAGATGAAGGCTTTTCAAAAGATGAGTTGATTGAACAAATTAAGGTATGTATGTTGTGATTTGGCCAAGGAATTGACAATTGAGCTTCCATATTTACTTAATTTCCTTTTAATTTTTTATTTTTGAAATTATTTAAAATATCGGAATATCGCCTACGATACGATACGCAGTTGTACTGTGCGATTCGTCTTTTGTATCGAACGATTTTCTCATTTTTCTAATACACCTATCCAATTGTATCGGAGAGGCTGTGTATCGATGTGTCGTACGATATGTATCGTGTATTGTATGGTTTTAACCACCGTGATCCTGCCTACACTGGGTATCCCATTAGCCTGAATGAGGGTTTTAGTTGATCTCTATGCTCCGCAAAATGACATGGCTGGAACATACGGCAGAAGATTCAAATTCTGTAGTCTATGCAATGTAGTAGAAATGAAGAATTGGATCATTTTTATGTTGTGCAGTGACTACAGCTACCTTTATCTGAATGATGCCAAAACAGGTGGTTGCAGGTGGTGGTGCAGTTGAGTCTGCTTTATCTGTTTATCTGGAATATCTAGCCACAACATTAGGGTCTCGTGAACAGCTGGCCATTGCAGAATTTGCTGAATCATTGTTAATCATACCAAAGGTGCGTATGATGTAACGTATGGGAATAAGTTTTCAAATGTCACAACTTCTCTCTGTTGTGTTAGTGGCCTTTGTGTAATTGTTACCCATTTCATTCCTCTGTTGTAGGTTCTTTCTGTCAATGCAGCTAAGGATTCAACAGAATTAGTCGCTAAATTGCGTGCTTACCACCACACTGCACAAACTAAGGCTGATAAAAAGCACCTGTCCAGGTAGAGTTATTTTATTTTGTATTCTTCTTGTGACAAAATATGAAGAGTTTAGTTAGAACTATACTCTCTCACTGTGCATTGCTGCTCGGACAATAATTGATTTATGGTCCATGCCCCTCAGTGTTGGAGTTGCATAGTGAGGGTAGAAATTTATCGAGCTCATTAAATATCTATTTTACCATGCTTAGTTGTTTGCTTCTTACTTAATTTTACAGCATGGGATTAGATCTTTCAAAGGGAACTATTCGTAACAATCTAGAAGCTGGAGTTATTGAGCCGGCAATGAGCAAAGTGAAGATAATACAGGTACAAGATTATGCCCTCCCTCTCCTCATACGGTTTTATTAGCAATATTTAGAATAAGACAGATGTATAACTACTGTTTGCGAAAAAAGGTTTGTTGACGAAATTTCTTTATTTCTCAGTTTGCGACCGAAGCAGCTATAACGATTCTCCGAATTGATGACATGATTCGGCTTGTCAAGGATGAAAGTCAAGATGAGCAGTAGATTCTGTGCAATAAAGACACCTGGTTACTTACCAATTATGGCTGTTTTTCGATAGTTATTTTAAATTTAGTACCCAGTATCAGTGTCCCTTGTGGTATGTTGGTCCTGAAACTTGATTTTTGAGATGTTTATTTTTGCTAGAGGATAATTACTGCTCAATTATTGCCGACTCGATAGTCCATGCAAATGAAACAACCTTTTTCGGATATTGTTTGGGAGATTGTTGTACTTTTATTTGGATATGGGAAAATTGAGTTTTTGCCACTGCATAATTTATCTTGTGTTGCAAAAGGCTTCATGGTAATTTCGTTTTGTAAGATTTGGAAACAATAGAGTTTTGATACATATTCTGTACATACCATCATTATTATACTTACAACCAGGAGGAGAGAGAATCAATATTAGCTAGAAAATATTTAAAAAACTAATCTTCATCCTAGTTCAACACGCGAGTGTTGGCACGGTCCAAAATGATGCGCATCTTCAAACCTAGTTCAAAAAGTGGTTTATTATCTATCGAGCTTGGTTCAAAAAGTGGTCTCTTAGCTAACAATTTATATATTATTGCTATCATTACTAAAATGAAATTGAATTGATTGTTTATTACGTGCAATTTATCTTGGATGACTTTTTTCTTTTTTTTTCAAAATATAGTTCTATCTCTCTCTTGGAAATTTGATTGAAAAGTTGATTTATTAAAATGTCCTTATTGATTATATTTTTTCAAAATTTTCTACATAGACTATGTACTATTTTTCTTCAATAATTTTTTTTAAATAAGTACATTGACTAGATTAGACAAAAAGTTATTCAAATTTCTAAACCATCTTTAATACATTTAATTGTGAACTTTCATATTTATGATGGTGAATGTTCATATTTATAAGGGTTAATTTAAATTTTGAATTA
>MKEJ01032380.1:0-16614 GCA_001753735.1 Embelia ribes
GAGTTGACTTAAGGGTTGACTTTGGTCAAAAAATCAATTTTGGCCAAAATAAAATTATGGAAAAATTTATTTGGTCTCAAGAATTTTGTTCTTGGTAAAATTACACATTTTATGTGTGAAATTAATGGTAAAAAAAAGCAACATTTGCCTTGGGATCTTTTGTCAACTTGGAACGATATGCTGATTCTATTTTGTTCAAAATTTTTTAAAGCACATTTAAAGGGAAGCCAATCAAGTGGCAGATGCTTTAGCTAAAAATGGAGCTAGTAGTATGGATAATTTCTATCATTCTGCTGTTGACTTACGTTCTGAAGCTTATGGAGCTTGGCCTTTAGACAGTTTAAGAAAGCCTTCATGGAAGCATCCACATAAGTTTCTTTTTGTGGTTTTTTCCTCTTTTGTTCTTCTTTGTTTTGGTTTTTGTTGTAATTCTTAGGGGCTTGATTTCCTTTTGTTAATAATCTTAGTTGTTTTGCTAAAAAGAAAAAAAAATAGTTGGGTTGTCATACAAATATTTATTGAATTGTGCATAATATAGAGATTAGAAAAAATGCCTACTTTAGTGGTCTTTTGTGAATGTAAATGAATCTAGCTTTTGTATTATAGTTTTTAAAACTAGAAAGTACATAAAATAGAACGACAAATGTTACCTTAAAATAAAAAGGGTAAATATTAACCTATTGTATTATAAGTTATCGAATCAATAATATGGTTGTACTTAAAAATTAGTAAGTTATATTTTTATTGTTGGGAGATTGACTCAAAATTCAAGTGCATGTGGAGTTTTATTGTTAGAATCGACAACGAAACGTCTCAGGAAAACTTTTTGGCAAAATGGAAATCAAATTAAAGCTTGGTGCACGAAACAATAGTTGGCATTCGATCACTCGTGACCAGCTCTGATTGATCGGCCAGGTCTAGTAAAATGCAGTTTGTTATGTTTGACTCAGGATTTAATAAAGATTTATTTCCTATATAAATTAGAAGACACTTGTATCTATATAAATATGCATAGCACTTGTCTATATGGATGAGAGACAAGAGGGGCTTATAAGGAGTTTACTAGTGTTTTTCCCATTGAAGATTTTGCCTCATGATGGAAAGGGTTGGTTTACTCTTTTTCACATGGATGAGGGGTTTTCCTATTGTTGGGGAGTGTGTTCTCTTGGGTTCTCATAGTGAGTGATGCAAGGGGTCTCTCATATAATGGTTTCTTGATTTAAAGAAGATATATGTATAGTAGAGCTGTTACAAGGAATATTCCTAGTCTTTTTAAGAGGTAAAAATCCTATTTTGTTGGATAGTAGTTCTAATGAAGATGTTCTTGGGTAAGAAAAATTCTCTCGGGTCAAAATTCTTCGTATGCTAGGTGGTTCCACACATTTTGAGAATTGAGAGATTTTTCATAAAGTGTGTTAGAGATTATTTCATTGTAATTGTAATAATTTATTATAATGAAATAACTAGAAGACGTAACCCGAGAGAGTGGTCGAATTTCGTTAAAAAAATATCATGAGGTTCTTATTTTTTCATCCACATGTGATTGCTGATTACTTGTCTTCGTTTTGGCTATGCACACCTATATGTTTTCTTCTATGTTATGGTCTTGAGACGGATTATTTGGTTATACCTTAAGTGGTTATGGCCCGATTAATCTCCTAACAAGTGGTATAATAGCTTGTGTTAGCTCTATAATCTAGTGATGCCTAACAAGTGGTATAAGAGCTGTGGTGGCTTGTTTGTGGATGATAGCATGGAGACGAATGGATCAAGCATGGAGAAATTTGTGGTTTTGAGTTTCTTGATTCTTTGAAGAAGATAAAGATAAAAGGATGCTTACTAGCAAAGAGGTTCGGTTGGAATAGTTGGAACTTGGATCTTGTATATGGGATGCTTACCAAGATGTATCGAATATGGCATAAGGAGATTAAGAGCAGGTTCGGTTCCATGGGTAACAATATGATTGGTGGCGTTATGGTTGTGTGAAAGAACGGTGAAGTTCAAGAGGGACGCAAGGTATACTCGAAAGAACTAAGGGGGTGGAGCATGACCCGAACCTAAGATAGAACTCTATTTTCTTTAGGCCGGTACAATGCTTTTAAGGTACTATTTGGGAGTTAATGTGGAGTTTGCGGGGATGCGCTAAAAAATGGATTATAGGTGCTTGAATGATATGAAGATTGAGTTTAGATCATCTACTTGTTGCAATGTCCCTACAATTGTAGGTGTTGCAGATGGGTTCTTTCTGTAGATAAAGTTTTTTTTGCTCATGTTCTTCTCTATGAAGATGGTGTGGCAAGGCGATTGGTGTTATCGTCGGAGTCCCATGTTTCATGGCAAGGTGGTTGGAGTCATGGGATGGCAAGGCAGTTGGCGTATCATCAGAGTCATATAGCAAAGTTATCGAAGTCATAGGCGTTCTTTGGTAAGGCGGTGAGGTCTAACGTTGGGATTGAAGATGTTTGCTGGTTAAGGAGAAGGGTTGACGCTGAAGTGAATTGGTGTCATGGTTAGCACCGGATGACAGTATGGTCATGGCGACGAAAGTCGTAGTTTCACGATAGACCTTCGTGTGGTTCAATGTGAGACGTTTTCAAATAATTCTTGGCGGTCAAGTCAAGTGGCACATGGTATTTGTATGATAACAAAGTCAACATCGGGATATCTAGTTAAAGAGGGATGGTCATCTCTTGGTCTTAGAGGTGATGGCAAGAGAATTAAATTCAATATGGAGTCATGGCACGTGGGTTGATGCGTGGTTGCCACGGTTCTTTGATGATAGTGATTACTTGGTTTCTTAGATGTTTTTGTCAAAGGTGGAGATTGTTGGTAGATTGACTCAAAATCGAAGTGCATGCGAAGTTTTCGGGTAAGAATTGACAACGAGAAGTATCGGGAATACTTTTAGGCAAAACGAGAATCAAATTGATGTTTGATGTGAGAAATAGCAATTTCCGATCGATCGTGGAGGTCTTTATGATCAATCAGAAGCTCTGATCTATCAAAAGTGACCTTTATGATCAATCGGCAGCTGTGATCGATTAGAAGCTCTGATCGATCAAAAGTGACCTTTATGATCGATTGACAGCTGTGATCGATCAGAAGTCACCTTTATGATCGATCTATCTGATCTGGTCAAAGTAAGTTCTTATGTTTGGCTCGGGATTTGATGGAAATTTATTTCCTATTTGAATTAGAAGACTCTTGTGACTATATAAACATCCATAGGGTTTGTTTGTATGTATGAGAGACAATAGAGGCTCATAAAGGGGGTTATTTTGTGAAGATATCTCCCCATGGAGAGTGTTTTCCCTATGGGCTGAGGAGTATTTTTTCGGTGCTTATCGAGTGGGAGGTTGCCTATATTCATGAGATGGTGTTCTCATAGGAGAGGTCTATGGGGGATTTCTTATAGCCTCTTGTCCCCTGGATCTTCAAGATAGACGTGTAGTAAGGCTATTACAAGGGAAATTCATAGGCTTCTTGTTCGGTAAAAATCCTAGTGAGGTGGAAAGTGGTTCCAATGAAGACATTCTTGGGTAAGGAATCTCGGGTCGGAATTTATTGGGTGCAAGGTGGTTTCACACAGCGTTGAATTGAGAAATTGTCGCGGTATCATGTGGAGGTTTATTTATTCATTGTAATTGTATTCTTATTATAATTGAATAAATAACCAAGGATGTAGCCCTAAAGAGTGGGTGAATCTCGTTAAAAAAATAATATCGTGGTGTTCTTTATTTCTTCATGCACTTGTGATTGTTATTTGCTTGTTTTCGTTTTGGTTATAAACATTTACATGTTCTTTCGCATTATGATATTGGACGAGATTAATCGGATATTCCCTAAGCAGCTAAGGTTGGATTGATCCCCTATCAATTGTTACCAACTTTACTCAATGACCATATATGAACGGGCAATAGCCCGAATGTTGAGAGTTGAGTAATTCTTTTAACAAATAAATGATACAATGAGAATAAATAATTTATGACGATTCTTGGAATGCCATTGAAATTAATTCAGAGTTATAAAAACTTCACAAGTTTTTATTTTTAAACTTATTTGAAAATATATTTTACGGATTCTTACCATTTTATTTATTTTGTAAAAATATTTTTTAGCGACGGACTGAAAAAATGAGTCACGCGCAGCTGCGCCTCCTCAATGTAGGGAGACAAGAGGAATATATTTGATCAATTTTCCACAATAACATAGCATCTGATACCAAAAATAAATATACAAAAACGAGAATTAAAAATGTTTAAGACTAATATTTAAAAGAATCACATACCAAAACTTGCTTTTCATTAGTGGGGTCATCATCACCCAGAGTATCTCCCCCATTAGCTTTCTTGTACCTCTCAATTAGCCCTTGCATGGTTCTTAGGATTTATCATGAACAATAACACATCATCAGCAATTAAATTTCACCATAATAACCCCATAAAATGTAAAAAAGAAATTTAACGAATTGCCTTTTGAAATATACCAAATTAAATGATGAAAAATGATGTAAATTAAAATGACTAAAATTTCTCTATTTATATGGAACGAGAGAAGTGAAATATTGAAAAAAAATAAAACACAAAGAATTCCTATAGTAATCTGCAACTATAAAACATTTACAAAACTATTGGAGGGAGAATCACTGCAACAAGATGAAATATTAATAAAGTGACTAAAATTTATTCTTGCATTTTATATTACAACTTTCTATTTATTTCCAGTGGAAGCTTTATTTACAAGGTATATTTCGTTTATGGATGAGACGTTGACAAAATTTACGAGTCCAAATATGATTTAATGACGAGAAAATTTGGGGCATTTTAGGATTTGTATTGGTCCCTAATGGACATGGCTTGCAAAAAATGAATCTCTAACAGACTAATGTCGTCACTGAATACAAATGGTAACATTAAATCTTTCATTTATTTTAGTAAATAAAATAGACATATTGAAGAGTTGGACGAAACTCTTAAGGAATTTTTTCGAAATTTGAAGTATATGTATGAATGCTTAAATTTTTTATGGTATGGCACGACTGAGAAAGAATTATCCTAAGGCGTTCTATAGGAGTTGTATGATGCATACCCTTTGGTGGCAAGTTCATAGAGCTTGCCATGAGCAGAGAAAATGACGACACCAATATCTGCGTCGCACAAAACAGATAGCTCTTTGGCCTTTTTGAGTAACCCGGCCCTGCGCTTGCAAAATGTCACTTGTCTGTGCACCGGATTCTCTATCCTCTTCAACTGAACTTTTCCTCGAGCCATCACAAAATCTCTTCACGTCCCCTGTTTGTTTTTGTAGGGTTTTATTTTTTCTGTTTTTCCGGCGAGCTAGATTAGCTTCTTGCACACAACCTCCCACTAGTTTGAACTAGCTTCGAGGCTGGCGCACTACCCCCCAAGTTTTAATCTGACAGTTTAAACTTAACCAATTTCATTTAGATCTTGTGATCTTTTATACTAACTCTTCAGTATTAGATTTATTTATTCATTTATTATTATTTTTTGATAAGCATATGATATTTTTGTTTAATTAAGTTGGCATCCTGCTTTACACATCACTTTTGGTTGCTCCCTTTCTTTCCTCCTTTTACATATACTCCTTGCCGGATTCCCCTCAAAGCAAAAAAAGCCGGAATTTGATTAGACTAGTCGATGTGAAAAAGTACTAATTAAATTGGTTAGGAAAGGACTTCGGTGCTTCCCAGCACAAGTGTTGTGTATCCAACGCTTGCAAAACACTCCACACCCATTGGTTTCCGATTCATGTATTAATTGGGGTCGGACTTCTTATTTTTACAAGCGCAACAAATGGGGGCGGATGCATGAATTTAACTAAGGGAGTCAAAATTTTCACACCGTCATATCAATTCTATTTAATAAAAACTAGAGATTTTTTAATTTTTATACACATAAAGACTATGTTATATTTCAAAATACCGGATATTTGCCTAACAACCTTTTCCAAGACTTGTTATGATGCATTTATGGAAACTTTTGCTAATTTTAACTATATATATACCTATATTTTAAATGAATAAATACAACAATATTGGGATGTATAATAGGTTTGATTCGATTGCTGAGATCGTAGTAGAGGCCGAGTTTGACTCGTCCAAGAAGGTGACAGAGCACATAATTACTCTTGTGTGTAGAGTCCACTGAAAAGCGTCCTTGAATTTTACAAAGACATATTTCCACTAGCTATGCCTCTGTGAAATTCCGAGAGGTCGCTTTTGAGTGAACTCCGTAGAGGAGTTATTCCTACTTACTCTCCCATTCTTACACAAATCAAACTTTGCGTCCGCTACTATTTCACCAGTCAAATAAAAAAATTTCACTGTCCCAACTTTATGCATACATAGCTACGGATTGTCATCAATAGGCTTTTGAAATTATGCTATCTTAAGGAATTATATGGTTATTCAGTATGAGCCCATCCTTAGGAGTTATATCTATTTTTGTAAATTATTCAGTAATTTCTTTCTGTTATCATATTATTCTAGCCGATCTCTGGCAAAAATTATTTGGTGTCGTACTATAGAAGGTGAAGGGTGGCCTTCATTAGATCAAATGAAAAGTTCTAAGTTACGAGTAAGCTTAAATTGTTAGACTAGGATCTTACAAGTCGAAGGACACCTATATAGACTCCGTAGGCTAAATTAGATTAAATAAAATGACCTACAGTTATGAATAAACTTACACTTGTAAACTAAGGTTTTACGAGTAAAATGAGACCCATGTAGACTTTATAGCCCCAATTCGTTCAACTAATTAGAGTCTTAAAGTTAGTTTAAATTATATACCTTCTACACTTTTACTCCGAACAAGGTTTTTGACTGATGTTATCATATCAAGTCATCGCTAATAACTGTGAAAGGCGATGGTTTGGACCAGAATTTGGCTGGCATTCAACGATGACTTTCGATGAATAACCATCTTATGAAATCTATGACAATTTCACTACCACTGTGATCATCGTAGTCCAAAAGTAAGCCATTGATGATCCGTCGGCAAGTTTTAATATTGCAATGTCAACGAAAAGAAATGAATTTTTTTTTTTTTTTATTTTTGCAATGATATGCATTATCTCCTTAACTTGATACGAGTTTTTAGAATTTCATTTTGGAATTATTATGAATCCTACCCACCTTTCACTGTCACTAGGTTTAAGTTAGAAAGTTTTATTGTGTTACTTCACATTCTCAAAGTCCCATTTTAATTAGCATAGTGGTGAGATTGTTTTTGATCTCCAGATTACCTATGAATTTGCTAATTTATAACTACAATTCCTTGATAATATAATTACTCTACTAAAAGGAAATAGCTATATGCAATTGTAAACTTTTATTTTTGTGTGGCTAAAATATGCAATTGTAAATTAAGTTGGGTGCTTCTTGTGGGTATTCCTTGATAATTTCCAATTCTCAAAAGAGGGCCCACTCAAAGCAAAAAACGCATAGTATATATTTAATAGTAATTAATAATTGTAGTATCAATTGGGGTCATATAATGGGGAAAAAGGTTTTGTCTGGGGCGCCACCTTACACCAACAAAATAGTAAATTTTATTTTTTTCGATTTTTGGAGTGAATTAGAGGAATGGTCTCCATAGTTTTAGAACAAATTCTCTTTGATCCTCGTACTCTAAATTTAAACATTAAAAAAGTCACTAAATTTTCAAAAGGTAATGAATTTGGTTTATGAATTTATTTAGACTAGCGGATGTGTACACGTAATTCAGTCGTTAAAATATTACAATTTTTCCCTTGACGCTTTGAGTGTAATTTAATTGATTGGCAATTATAATATGATAATCTTAATTTTTCATAGTATTGTTTATTCAATAAAAGACTTCAAAATACAATGACTATAGTAAAAAAAATAACAATTTACAATCCATAATTTTGTGTGATAGACAAAATAAAACTAATAATATTGTGGGAGAAGAAAAAATAACTTACATCATTAATCTTTTTATAGGAGACGAACACGGATCACCACACACCTACACATAAAGATATTTTACTTATCACGAGGATTAAGAAAAAATAACTTACATCATTAATCTTTTTAATGTACCTTAAAGGCACGAAAACTAAGGCTAAGCAAATGAATGAGATAAGAAGAAAAACTTGTGCCAAATTGAAGCCTACATAATGGAAAATCCAAATATCTACTTTTTATGTGCGGACAAGCACTTGATCTAGATGAAAATTGAAGGAGAAGATTGAAGATTAAAAATCACCACACCCTCTCTCTTTCTCTTCTGTTTTTTGGGCTAAAAGTAAAATTGGAAAATGTGTAGCTCTCCTTCAATGTAATAAAGTAGTGGGACCCAACTCACAGAGCTGTCCGATGATTTGTTTGAAGGTGTGTCTACCGGTGGGCAACCGTCGGACGATCCATCAAATAACTTGTCGGACAACCTGTCAGCCGTAGGCTGAACTCCCTCGAAATCTTGAGCAAAGTTCCAACCCCTTGTTCACCTATTGGACAGGCATCAAACACGCCAGAAAATCTGCTTTCAACACCAAACGCTAAGGCATTAACTCTAATGCCTCTCAATGCCAACTCCACATGTTTCTCAACCTAAGTCATGCAATTCATCAACAATGGCTAAAAAATAGTAGGCTCCATTCGTAGACGAAAAAGTGTACCCACCCCAAATATCAACATACACAGGATCAAATATGAAAGAACTCATAATAGATAGACTTGAAATGATAAATGAGTGTACTTCCCCTTTTCACAAGCATCATAAAGGGATATTTTATTAGGTGCTGAAAAAAAAGATGGAAAATAACTGGACAACTGATGTCCTAAACAATGATGCCAAAGCATGTATTGAGGTGTAATTGAGCTATGGATGGCAGTAGGTGGGCTAGACTGGAAGATGTAAAGACCATCACAATGCTCACCAACCCTAATCTTCGTTTTTGTTATAAGTTCTTGAAAGATACAAACAGCAGGAAAAAGAAAAAGAACAACATAATTAAGGTCTTTGCACAATTGATGACAAATAATAAATTAAATTTAAAATGAGGAACGTGCAAGACATTATCTAATGTAATATGCGAAGACAAAGCGAAAGTGCCAATACTGTTAACCAGTACATGAGACCCTATAGGAACATGAACATAAGTTGAAAAAAAAAGAGAAAATGCATGAGTAAGAGTAAAAAAAATCATATCAGAAGATGCACTAATATCAATAATCCAATCATAAGAATTAATCATATTTTTACCAACTAGGTTTGCATAGAGTGTATTTACAAAATCCTAAAATTGCTAGGCCTGGTTAGTAGTCAAATAATTGGTTACCCGGTTTAAGTAGATGTCGTAGTAGTAGTGGCACTTAGAATATCCAGGTTGTGAGGCCTTTTATGCCAAGTAGGGTAGCCATGTAACTTAAAACATATCTCATAAATATGATTAGTTTTATTGCAGTAAGTTTATTGCCTATTATTCTCATTTTTTATTTCCCGATGAGTGCCTATGGCCCCTTTGAGAATTAGCTGAGGGCTACAGATAGTGGTCTGGGCCCATTGCAGTAGGCGGGACACTAGCTACCATTGTGGGTTAGGCTATCCCCACTGGTGGTAGCGGCAGATTAGCAAGGGTCTCCGGTTGCTATCGTCGTGGGCTAAAGCTGTCTGAGTGGCGGTAGAAGGTAGGTAGGGTTAAGCCGCGAATGTGGCTTGGTCACTCGGGTTTGCACCATATATAGAATACAAAATATTGCTATGAATATTAGCAAAACTACTATTAAGACCCATGAGGAATGAATATACCCATTCGACCAATTGTATGGCATGAAACGATACAATCGGATTTACGGGATCGAGTTGTCATTGAAGAAACAATTCTTCTCATATCTTCTTATTCATGTTGTAGTAGGTGGTAACGGATTGTGTAAAGCTCTATTAACTAAAGGGACTAAAAGTGTAATAAGACTAAAGTGAAGTTAAAAGAGAAACAACTCTATTCTACGTTCTTACTTTTCTCGTTCTTACATTCTTGTTCTATTTAGTTGATTAGGTTACAATTGGTCCTTTTAATGAAATAGCACAATGATTGTTGTAGGTTTGGTAGGATTTGTTGGGGTTCTTGTGTGTTTAGTATAAGAGTTCTTCCAAGAAAATTCGTCATCGTTTGAAAAGGTATGTAGAGGCTTAATTATTAAATAGCAATAAAACCTAAAGTTTTGGTAGTTTAGACCTAGAGGTAGGAGGATTTTGGCATTATTGGCATGTTTTGATCGTGTTTTGATGGATGGTTAATCGGATTTCGTAGATGAAATTTGTGTTTTGGGTGAAATAGTTCTCGTCCGGATGAAATGGCTTTAGTCCAGACGAGTTACTCTTTCGTCCAGACGAGACTTTCCTATTTGACTAAGTTATTTAAATTGAGTTATGAAATTGACAAATAATCAAGAATTCATGTAAAATGGCAGATAAATCGAATGATGCTATGAATGAAGATGATATTGAAGTACTGGGATAAGTTGTAGACGAATTTGAGTCGAGATGGTAAATAATGTGGTGTAAATATCCCAACATGGTATGGGATTACATTTATTCCATAACCATTGTATGGACGTTTTACTATGGCATGAGATTATATTTATTCCGAGGCCATTAGATGATACAAAATTAGTTGGGATTACTTCACTTCTAGGGGTTCTAAGTTGGTAACTCATAAAGTCATTATGCGTAAAGCCTCAGGAGACGGTGCCCGAGTCGGGAAACGATATGTTGATAATTTTCATTTAATGCAAATTTGTGTAAACTAATTTGGTTGAAGATATGTTGTATCTATTATCATGTTTATATGCTTACGATTCATGTTGTAGTTGCATAGCTGTAGTTTTATTCCTATTGGACATGTTTATCCTTACATGTTTGGTTGGCCTTTCCACCATTGTTTTTACATAAAATGCCAAGCAGAATCAGGTAGGATTGATAATGAGAAGCAGATATAGGTTGATGCTCACTCGAGGATGACGAGGTCTAAGGAGTTCATTTATCTTCATATTTTCTTATTTGTTATTTTTGGACTGAGTTGAGACTGATGTAGGCCATTGGTAAGTACTAAGGTTTTTGGATGTACTTCTTTTCAATAATAGGTCAAAACATGATAATAAGGCCTAAGATTGATTTGTTTATGTTTTCATAAAACAATTGATGTAAACTCTTTTATGATTTTTGACATTTGATATCATTGTTATTGTTGTAAATTTATGGGCATTACAGATTGAGAACCTTGAACACATTGAGCCAAGTCTTATTTGAGTTGATAAATGGAGTGATGGGTAAATTGAGTAAAGCTGTTGTCCAACTCCATCCATAAGTCAGTCGGGGTCTCACAATAGCCTAGAAGCAAGAGATAAGTCACGAAAGGATCATTCATGACATTGGCCCAATAAGAAAACAGTGTCAGATGGAGCAAAGTACCAAGAGCAAAAGTAAGCTTATTCTTGGTGTTAAGGATGCAAGGCATACCGCATTTCCATGCAGTATGATTTGTGTCATTCAAAGATATGTAAATTAATTTAGGTTGGGATGGTTCGATATGTGTAAATAATACTGTGAGTGTGGGTTAGTAATAGGATCTGGGAGGGTAGAGGCAGTGGCAACAACTTGTTTATCATAATCGGAAGTGCCTGTGGGTGAACCGTTACCAGAAGTAGTAGTGGTGGGCAACGGGCCAACTATGTTAGGCGGAACATAGGATCAAAATATGTCTGATATCATATGGAAAGGTAAAATGAGGAATAAATGTATATTCCAATGATAATAAATCTTTTCTATTTATTACAGTCCAAGCATCAAATTAGCATGTTACTAATCAGGAACTGAACCGATTTGAATGTATTATTTTAAAAGTAGTATTTAGTTTTACTATGAGCTTGTGGTTTTTTGTGAAGAATCAAACTTTTATTAAATTCTAATTATTAACCAAAAAATATATAATAAATTTGATTTTAACATTTGTTTTAATAATGGAAGAACCGTATCATAAAACTAAAATCCGAATTGGTTCAAAACATATTCGGTAAAATCCCAAATTGGACTGAATCCAAAACGATCAATGAAGGACCAATCCAGAATCGAACCAAATTGAATAAGAAGATTTTAGTTCAAAAATGTTAGAACCAACTTTAAATGGATCGTCCCAAATTAAGCATGAAACCGAACCAATCTAGGTGGTAGTGTAATGTCCCGAAAATTTCGAGTAAATTTTTCGCATTTATAATAATATTGTCGAAATGTATAATATTATTATTACATCATTATAGAAGTGTACGAAGTCTTTATGTATTATATAACGTGATGGTAGTGGGCATGACTAAGTAGTGTTTGCCACTTCGATAGAATTGTACGGGGTTCAACTTACCCGATCAGGTCGTAGGGGTCAATGGGAAGCCGCCCCTTGCAGGGTGTAGGGCAACTCCCCGGTAGAAAAAATATAAATATATGAGTAGAATGTCATGCAGGATAGTATTGCATAGGCATGGTACACATTGCACATTTTAAATGTGTAAAAAGGGGAGTGCACACTTTGTCAAATGTATCGGATTCTGTTTTGTCCGGAGGGTGTGTGATGGGAGTGAGGCGTTGGATAAGGTGTCGGACGAACCCCTCCAGAATTTCACTTCTTAGACAAAAATTGGAAATTTTTCTAAGTGTTTTCCCTGTGTTCGGATGGTATCCGTCAGTGTGTCCGACGGCGAACAGGCTTCGGATAGGCTACTCAGAGGCATCGGACGTCTCAACAGATAAAAAGTGTTTTTCAACCACTTGTCATATCTTGTCACTTCCATTATTTTCCCATTTCCGAGAGAGAGAAGAGAGAGAAGGGGAAGACTCTATTGTTGCCAACCTTAAAGTTCAAAATATCTAGCTACGGAGCTCATCTACGATTAAAAAGTAGAGATTTCTCATCCTTGAAGCAAGACGAACATTTTGACGTAAGTCTCGCCTTTTGTTTCTTTCATTTGATTTACCATGATTTCCGTACACTTCTTATATGTGAAATTTTATTTGATTTTCTTGTTCCTCGTGAGCAGTTGAACATCTTTGTATCTCAGTATTTAATTATTTGATTTCATTTACTGGATTAAATCCAAGGGCAAAGAAGAGGCAATTTTAAGGCTTTTGCGTAGAAAGTCATTGGGTGAACTCTAGCGGATTTCAAAGTATAGGCAGAAACAAACAATAGTATAAGTTTTAACGAATGTGCGTAGATAGAATGTATATTTATGTTATTTGTTTAAGGAGTATCATTCATTTATGTATGATTTACACTCCCCGAATGCCTTACGATTATTATGTTAAACGAGGCATTCAAGTATATGTAAGTTGTTAAGTATATGTTTTGTTGTATTATGAGTAGCGTAAGTCTCCTAAGTGGTGATATACTTGTATAAAATATTTGGAGGATGTACGTAAGTATTCGAAAGATGTATGTAAGCACTCAAAGGACGTATGCTAGCACTAGAGGATGTATGTGCATGGGTAAGCAAGATCATGTGATATCGTCACATTTATGTATGACGTTTTGTAATATAAGTAAGCATTAAGTATGCATTGCAAATGTAAGTAAGTGAGAACGTATAAGTTGGCGACGTATGTATGAACATGTAAGTGTATGAATGAATATTGAAAGCATGTTATGTATAAGTAGTCATATCATGTATAGTGAACAAGTGTATGAAGCTTGTATATTATTTAAGCCTAAGTTTGATTAAATAAATTTTGTTGTATATATATGTTGCCCATTCATGTTACGTTTTGTTGTGACATATATGTTAAGTAAGGTGCATGACATAACACGATCATAAGCATTCATGTTCATAAGCATTCATGTTCATAAGCATAACACGATCATAAGCATTCATGCTACAATTATAAGTATATGGGAATAAATTACCCTGACCAATATGAAATGATCAAATTGTTTTAAGAAAAATTGGTTTTTTAAAGAAAGAAAATCCATAGGTTATGTTATCATTTTGTTGTAGCGTAACCCATGATTTCGTTATCGTTTTGTTGTGGCGGATCATAGAATGACATTTTATTGTTAGAAATGTTATGTCATCTCGAGTATAAGGATCCTCATATGCATTGTATAAGAATAAGGGCATAAGAAACGCCTATATTTGTTTTTTTTTAGAAAAGTGAAGGGATAAGTTCTAATTTTCTTTTTTAAAAGTGAACGAGGTGAGTCTCATATGCATAAGTGTATTGGTTCATAGATGGTATGGTCGAGATAAGTCTCGTATATATATATTGCTTCTTTAAGTAGTAAGCCTAGACGAGTTATGTTCTCAAATACGAATGTCGCTTCGTAGGTAATGGTTGTATGAATACACCTTTACTTATGTGATTATTTATATAAAATGATTATGTTCATTTTACATATTTACATACATGTTATTTACCGCTTACTGTCAAATATCATATTTTGATTTCTAACCCATACATTTTTTTTCTTTTTATACACCGTTATCATAATATTTTATGGGTTCAGAGTTTGGCTTGGATACGACTGATAGGCTATGAAGTTGCTTATGTAGGGGTGTTTTTGTAACTACGAGCTAGTTGTACATATTTGTATTACATTATGATGATGTATTATGTTGTATTTAATAACACATTCTGATTTAACATTGGCGTTATACGAAAGTATTTTTATGTTATGTCTCTTATACACAAAGTGAAGAATATACTTATACCTTCATTCTTATTATTTTGGCAAATTTATAACTTGATTTTGTATATGTAAACATGAGATTTACTGTTATTCATTAGTTGAGCGGTATGATTATTTATATACAAGTTGGAGATGATATTCACAAGCCATATTATATATATTATGACAACGTAATTTGTATTCGGGAAATGGGATATAATAGTTATATATTTTTATTATTTTATTTTTATGTTTCTAAATCACGAATTTCGAAACGTGAGAGATAAACATTCCCACTTGCATCATTTACCAGTAAGAATCTAAAGGTATGCATTTTCCAACCATGGAAAATATTGGTTGGTTTTATTTTCATACTTGACTGAATAACAATTTCAGAGCGGTCCATTGGAAAAGCTAGTTTGATCAGTGATGCATGAATACGCGATGCTGCGTATATTACTCTCTATCTATCTCATTTTAGCTATTTATTTTAAAATTAGTAGTTGAGATTAAATAATTTTTTTAAATTTAAATTTTGTGCCAGATAGATTCATTTCATTGCATTTGGATCATTTATTTTAAAAATAACGGTTGAAATTAGATAAACTTTTTAAATTTAAAATTTATGCAAATTTTATATATTTAAAGTCAATAGCTCATTTTAAAGGAAATGGGTCAAACACGAAAGACAAAATCTCCTCAGCATCCGTGATTAATAACCACATTTATTCAAAGTCACGTTTTTTGCTTTGTGTGTACGTGGACATATTGGTAGCCTTTTATTCTTTTTGGGAGCGCTAAAAAGTTGACAGGTGCTTGTCAATTTGGAAAGAAAAAGGCACCCACTAGCTTAAACAAGTGTATTACGACTCTCGTTTAAATTTCTCAATTAAAATAAAGTGGTGATCATTGCTTCTTTCTTTTAAATTGACAAGCACATCCTCAGTGGACTTTTGTACCAACAAGCATAAATCACGTTATCCCACCAGAAAAATACAGGCATGAAAATGGATAGGCACTGATCATGGTTACTGATAGAAATAATTTAAGTATAAATATAACATATGCAAATGGCACACGATATTATAGAATAAATTTTGTACAAACTCCAACATTAAGATGGAAGGTAAAGACTAAATTTTGTGGTCACATTTGTGTTAAACTCTTTTTCTGCTAGGATTTGTTTGCATTATTCAATAGCTACATATATGCTAAGACTATGATTAGTAATGTCTATGTTTTCAATTTTATAATTTTTATTTAAAATGATTATCAAAAAAAATTATTTCAATTTTTTTGAAAATAAAAGTAAAAAGATAAAAATGTTCACTATTAGTTTTTTTCTTGCTATTTTAGCAATAAACCCTTGCTAATTTTCTTTCCTAATAATCACCCATATACGTTATCATCCCAATCCCAAGGCTATCCCCACCCTACCCGACCATTCCTGAACCAATGTTGGTGCTGCTGTAGTTAAATAATTTCTTAATGACAATGCATGATACACTGGAAATCATGAACTTGAAGTAACAAAAATTTATTAATTAACAGTTGAAATGAAAAACTAGAATTTTATATTTTTACAACGCTGCTACAAATAAACTGATGAAATATACATATAAACACGGTATACAAATGATATCAGGCGAGACCACAGCTTACCGTATCCCCTTAAATCCAATTTATCTACCACCCGAGTTGCTTCTAGCCTATTTTGGCAATGGACTCCCAAGATATAATGGCTGCTCACTATGTCCTGAAGTAAGCTGCAATTTAGGCGTTTGGTCGAGCCTTTTGTGATGGGTACCCTTTTTGACTTTATATATGGTTGTGGTTGTATGCAAAAGGTGCAAGCATTGTATGTCTTTTTCTCTCTGAAAAGTGGCTGACAAATAGCCATTTTATAACACAAAA
>MKEJ01032386.1:0-16364 GCA_001753735.1 Embelia ribes
GAAATTATAATATGAGGTGCTTTGTAAATTATAAAGCATATGCATTTTTATAATTTACTTCTGCTTTTTTTATGGTGATTTTGAAAATAACCTTAAAGGTGCTTTGAAAACTGCTTCTGTTTTTCTTTAATTAATTATCATAATAAATTTAATTATATTTATGGCATTCATAATAAATACCTACTTTTGTCTTTTCACAATATAAAATATCGCATTACCAAATACTAGACTATTTATCATGTTAACTTTTAAAATTTATTTACCAAATATTAGAACTATATCTATTTTTAGAATCAACTTTTAAAAGTAATTTTAAAAATCAGATTATAAAAAGTACGATTATTCGCGTAAGTCCTGGAACCATACTTTCCCGGCATAATAATACAGAAATTGTAAAAAAAAAAGATATAAAATATAGTGCGGCAATACTATTAGATTATAAGGCGCTAGTATTTAATTTTCCTCTGGTGAATTCATAATTCTAAATTGACACCCCTCTCGCTATTGATTTCGTTTTAGATATTTTGTCAAGAAATGTTACACTCAACTCTTTCCCTTCCAGAAATTGTTTTCCAAATGATAGAGTTTACTGTAAATTTCTGAGCCAAGAAACCTACTATTACCAATGAGAAATCATATTTTCTCTTTTATTATCTTTCTCTATGATTAATGCAAGTTCTCTCACTCTGCATACATATATTTTTAGAAACATATATCGTATTATTTTAATACCTTATTAGTTTCTATTGAGAAAAATTGGTGTTTGCAATTTTTTTAAATTGATATTTTATAACGGGGAAATTTAAATTTTTAGAAAGACTAGTTCCTGTTGTGCTCTTCCAAATTTCCTATGGCACTGAATCCATATCTGAGCTTATAATTAGGCACACATCATTGACCTAATGTAAAAGTTATGGTTTGAATAAATTATTTATAATACTCCTATTTTTTTTATATATATATATTTTTTTTATATATAATACTCCTATTTAACTTGGTACTTCACATCATATCACCTTAATACAAATTACAAAATCTACCTTTCAAAGTTAGTTTTTATTTTGTCTTTAGCAAATATAAGGGCTTATTATAATAATATGCTAACTTTATCATATCGAAAGACGATGCTAACTTTTATTTTTGGACATCGAAAAAGGGCAGAGACTCATCATAAGAAAAGGCTTGGAGAATAGCTTTTACTTCTGGCTTTTCTTTTCGGAACTTTCTGTAGTTTCTGCCATTTTCCAGAATAACTGCGACGAAATGAACCTATATTTTTCGGATTACCGAGATCTGAAAACTATTAAGAGAATTTATTCAGAATCTATCCAATTGAACAGGTGAAAGAAATTAAACTGCTGTAGTTTTGATCTTAGTAGACCAAGTTTTAGGATTATTTGAACCCAAGTCCGAATAAAATATACAGTTATTTGGTGGCTTGATTCGGCGGAGAAAGATGCAACTCTACTCGTCGCGCTTAAATCACAAATTCACGGACAACTTTCACAGCATTGCCAAAGAACCGAATTCGAGAAGCTGTCCACATTTCTAGTTTATTACTAGTATATAAACAATTTCTAATGCCATTTGATATCAAATTCCTAATTTCCAGTGTAACATTATAGTAGGCCTCTCATACATTACATGAAAAGGTTGTACCCAGAGATGAGAGAGCTAACAGAGAATGCAGTAAAGGCCAAGAAGGACATGATGATCGATGTACCCGCCAACTCAGTGAACTCGTCTTCACCCCAGTTCGATACCCATTCATCCACCCTCGTTTTCCCCGATGATGATGCCGATATCAAAAGGTATGCAATAATCTGCAGAGTGTATTGTGTAAGCAAAGTATTTATTACATGCTGATATCACATATAATAACTGCACACATTTGGTATGTTAGGATTCTATTGAGAGGGATGGAAATGAATTACTGGCCTGATCCACTGCAAAATTGAACTGATACCGCAGGTGGTGGAAAATGACATGTTTCCCTCGAATCAAATCTAGAATTAGATCACATGCTTGGAGCCCCGAATATATCAACGCGATAGCATTCACAGCAGCACAATATCTGTCATAGAACAAAAAGGCGCTTATAACTATTCGCCATCAAGTAATTTTTAGCCGTGGAGTTGAATATAACTCCATTGTATTAAGTTATTAGACCCCAAAAGGACCGATAAAATTTAAAATGATCCTGATGAAGGAGGAACTAGTGGGCAATTTCCGTTAAGCTAGTTACACCCTGGCCATGTGTACGCCTTTCGCTAGCACGAAACTGTAGAAATTCATTCTAATGAGTACCTCACGCGATCATGTATTCTAAATTCTTGCATATCTGAAAATAATAAATAACCATATATTATTCGTGATTCCGGTCTTTTTCTGGTTTGATAGGTTCTATGTGAGAAATCCCAAATATAGTTTTCGGAAAACCAGTGCATCATGGCAGTTGAGTATTAAAATCATATCATAGTGGCCGAACCTGCATTGTGATGATACAAAAGTAGGACTGCTCGAACAAACAAGATGCATAACATGATTGCGTACGTGAATTCTGTGTAGTATTATTATATACCATAAATCGTAGTATAGTAGCTATGGAACCCAATGTTTATGCACATACATAGAACATGAAGTTATGTAGAACATATACGTGCTACATATGTGTATATAACCTGTACTCGATGTAGCGGTAATAGGAGTCACCAGCCCACCCTTTGGCCTTGTCAGAAACCATAACTAAGAACGAAATCAAACAAAACACCACCTCACAAGCTCTGAACGCCAACTCCGCCCTCTTCACCATCACATATCTCGCCGACCTCCTCCTCACAACCTCCGCCACCTCACCCCTGGTCGGCCCCCTCTCCCCTCCCAGTCCTCCATGATCCTCACCCCTTCGTGCCCTCTCCATCGCCACCTCGTACCCTGGAGGAAGAGGCAGCTTATTTGGCAACAAGGGTGGAGGCGAGTCATTGGAGTAGAATGATTCAAATTGACTCGCCTCACAGGAGTGGAACGACTCGAATTGATTCGCCTCTGACTCGGTTTCGGAGACAGGATTCACTGGTTTGCTGCCCCTATTCCTGTGTATTTCCATGTCTTCCACTGGGTTTCTAAGTGGTTTTTATTTTTTCTTCAATTTGTTTTCTGTTTTTATTGTGCATGTTTGGGAGAAAAGAAAGTTGAATAAAAGTGGATGGAACTTTCAGCTTCTTTCTTCTTAAAGAGGTTTTGGTAAAGAAAAAGAAGGAAAGTGGATGTTTTGCATTGGCTTATGCATACAAGCTATTTGGTTGCACTTTGTAAGCTAAGATTTTACGCTAAAAAGTTATATTGCATTTGGTTACTCAAGTTATAAGTCGAGTTTTTTGCTATTTTGCCTTAAAAAAGCTCAAAAACTTCAATCTGGATACATTCATCTTTTATCCCAGAGAGATAAAAATTAGATTTTTTGTTTAAAAACTGCAATCAAACAAATAAAGATATTTTAACAACTTTAAGAAGCCACACCTTAATGATGAAGCAAATTGTGCTTATATGTTCCTTTAAAGTTGAGACCTTCACTTCCTTTTCTCCTTTCTACTTTCTACCAGAAAAGTTCCCACTTCCTAGTTTCACCAAATAAAGCACAATAATCAGTTATTCCCTATTTAACTCATTTCAAGTGCTTGGCTCTCACCTATTACAAGTCACCTCCCACTCCTTCCCGATTTAATTATTTTGTTTCAAGCACCACACCAAACATCCTAGTTTGCCACATCGCCATACATAATTTGGTGCACACTGATGTGTCAATCATCCACAAGACGTAAAATGTCGACCACATGTGACCATATCATTTCTCTAATGTTGGCCTATTCGTATGATTAGTCTACTTACTATAGTAACATTATGATGCTTGGCTTAAGTATACATTGCAACCTCCTGTTATCACAACAAAATGAGAGTCAAGTTCATGCCTTAAAGTGTGAGGCGCATTTAGAGCACTACAGGCGTAGAGGATCTTGGTTCCAAGTCAAAACGTGTTCATACCACTATATCAATTTGCTCATGCTCCTATTTTCTAGCAATAATTAAGGAACAGAAGGCCAAAATTTAACCAAAAAGGGACTGCTTACCACAGGTGAGCTAAACTTATAAAAGTTCCAAACCCAAAAACATGTTCAACAACGCTAGACGATACAAACACTTACATATTAGATCCTATTACAGATGGTGGATCATCAACGTTGGACTGTAAAGACTTAGCTCTGAGGTGGCAATGACTGCAACATGGGCATGTTCTAAACAGGTTGCCCTCTCTCGACATCGGTACTATTGGTGGGTCCCACACTTTCAGCACGGAGCAAACCTTGCAGCCTGAGAAGGTTACTCTGGCTTGAAGGTTGAGTTCTTACGTAACGGGCAGTTACCGTACTCGAAGATGACCTCTCGGCATTGGGCTGAATATTTGACAGAGCACTGAGGTCGAGGTTTGGAAACACAGAACAGCGACACCTTGGGCACTTTACGTTCAGCCGCAGCCACTGGTCGATGCAGTCCACGTGGAAATTGTGAGCACAAGGAAGGCCACGAACCTAAAACCACATTTGACAAGAAATTTAGCTCACCCAAACAAGTAGCACGCTAGAATTGAAGTTTCAATATTCGTCATACTAATATCAGAATTTGAAAGCAATCCTATTTTGGGAGATTTTGGTGCGGTGATCTAAATGTCCTGTGTGCCAGTGTAACCAGAAAAAGAAGAAACTAAATCTCAGTTGTACACTAACATCGACAAATTCTCAACCGAGCAACCAGAAGACGTTCATTCATGTGGTTCCGAAACCAAGAATAATTAAACCTTAAAGAACATATTAATTCTCATTTTCCAATTTCCCCATGGGTTTTCTTTAGGGAATTATTTCCTCATAAAAAGATTTCCAAAACAGCTTTTCTAGGTCTTAAAAACTGGATTTTTGACTTGAAAACTCTATGAACACTGTCAAGAGGTCCCAGTGTGCATCTATTTCACAACCACAAAGGAACCAACATAAATTTTCACAAAAGAAGCACATACTGGTTATCATTCGATAACATAGATAAAATGATCAGAACTAAGAATACATTGTGAATGAAATTATGGAATCATTATAAGCATCTTCAGTTTTTCATAAAGCGGAACAAATAAAATAAATGCGTGCAAGTGTACCTCATCCCCCACGTAAAACTCTTCTAGGCAGATAGGGCATTCACTGCAGTCTGTGGGAACAGCCTTTAGCCTGAACTTGGGAAGTTCCTGAATGAGTGCCTCCACTGCTTCCCTCTGACAATCCCATAGAAAAAGACGTCACCCATTGTAGTCCCAAAATTTTAGTATCAACAGAAACAACAGATTATCAAATGCTTGAACACAAAATAAAAAAGATCAACTAAAATTGTAAATTGGGATCTAGAGTTCAGTCTCACCTGAGCTTGAGTCAAGTAGAGTCCGGGATGGTATGCTGCCTCTTGACCCATGCCTCTCATCTCTTGCCCAGCTTCAAAAGCCCATTCTGGTACTCGGATCATGTCAACCAACACCTAAAAGAAGGAAATTCTCTATGTAACTTGAGAAATATGTATAACATTTGTTAGAAGATCGACTCAAAATCTGAGTGCGCGTGAAGTTTAGGAGTTAGAATCGACAACGGGAAGTCTCAGGAATGCTTTTGGCCGAAAAGGAAATCAAATTGGAGCTTGGTTTGCAAAACAACAGTTTCCGATCGATTGCCGGTGATCTTTATGATCGATCAGAGCAGTTAGGACCTTTATGATCGGTCAAATATGTTGAAAGACAGTTTTGTTATGTTTAACTCGGGATTTGATAGGGATTCATTTCTTATATGAATTAGATGAGCCTTGTGGCTATATAAACATGCCTAGGACTTGTTCATAGACATGAAAGACAAAAGAGGCTTATCAAACAACAATTTGTGAGGATTTTCCCCCAGGGGGCTTCGCCCCATGGTGGAGGGATTGGTTTTCTTCTTCCTTACAGGGGAGATGGGGGGCTGTTCCATGGTTGGAACGTGTGTTCTCTAGGGTTCTCATGGTAAGTGATGTTAGAGGTCTTTCTCATATACTTGGTCCCCTGATTCATTGAAGATACATGTATAGTAGGGCTACTATAAGGAAAATTTCTAATCTTCATGAGTGGTAAAAATCCGATGTAAAGTGGGGCCAATAAAGACGTTCTTGGGTAAGGGAAATTCTCTCGGATCAAAATTCCTCAAGTGATATATGGTTCCACACGTTTAGAGAATTGAGAAATTTTTCATAGAGCGTTGTAGGGATTATTTCATTGTAATTGTGATAATTTATTATAATGAAATAATTGGATGATGTAGCCTAGAAAGTCGGTGAGCCTCATTGAAAAAAACATCGTGGTGTTCTTTATTTCTTCATGCACATATGATTGTGATTCTGCATATTTGTGTTTTGGTTATACACATCTACATGTTTTTCCATGTTATGGTCTTGGGAGGGTTTAATTGGTTATATCCAAAGTCTTAAATATCGTCCGCTACCGTTATGTAATAGTTTCGACCTACACCACCACCGTTACGATTACAGTTACGCTAATTTTTATTTTTTTTTGTAAAGATGAAAAAAATTCCTGACTCCGATTTCCACTACCGTTACCTTACGGCCATTATGGTCCGAAACCCCGCCACCGTTACCATTACAATAGCCGACACCATTATTTAAAACCTTGATACTTATACCCTAAGTGGATAGGAGCCGATTGATCTCCTAACAAGTGGTATCAAAGCTGTGATTGGTTGTTTGTAGATGATAACCATGGAAACGAATGGATCAAGAATGGAGATATTCGTGATGTCAAATTTTTTATTCTTTAAGGAAGATAAAGACACGCGGACACTTGCTAGCATGGATGATTTGATTGGAATCATTGGAACTTGGATCTTTGACATTGGGTGCTCACCAGTCAAGAGCGGTTTTGGTTCGCATGGATGACGACACGGTTGGTGACGTTATGGTTGCAATGGAAAAACGGTAAAACTCAAGATGGACACAAGATGTACCCAAAAGAACTAAGAGGGTAGAGAATGACCCGGGCCTAGGAAAGAACTCTATTTTCTTTAGGCCGGTGCGATGCTTCTAAGGTATTCCTTGGGAGTTAAGGTAGAGCTTGTGGGGAGGTGCTAAAGAATGGAGTAGAGGTTCTTGAAGGCTGTGAAGATCGAGTTTGGATCATCTACAAATTGCGAAGACTTCACAATTATAGGTGCTGCAAATGGATTTTTTTTTACAGGTGGAGCTGGTCTTACTCCTGTTTCTTCTCTATTGCGATAGTGTGGCAACTACATTAATCTGAGTAATGGTGTGGCTAGGCGATTAGTGTTATCGTCGGAGCCACATGTTTTGTGACAAGGCAGTCGGAGTCATGGGAATGGCAAGGCGATTGGCGCATCATTAGAGTCATATGGGAGTCAAAGATGTTCGCTGGTTATGGAGAAGGGTTGATGCCAAGGTAAGTTGGTGTCAAGGTTAGCCCCATATGACAACATAGTCGTGTCGCGTGGTTTGATAGGAGACTAGTTCAAAAAATGCTTGGTGGTCTAGTCAAGTGGCACATGGTGATTATGAAGTTGACATCATCTCTCGGTAAGGGGAGATTATCCCTTGGTCTTAGAGGTGATAGCAAGAGGATATTATTCGAGGTGAAGTCATGGCACGTTGGTTAACGCATGGTTGCCGCGGTTCTTTGATGGAGGTGCTTGTTTCGTTACTCGGATGTTTTCATCAAAGGTGGAAATTATTAGGAGATTGACTCAAAATCCTAGTGCACGTGAAGTTTTAGGGTTAGAATTGACAACGGGAAGTCTCGGGAATGCTTTTGGGTGAAACGGAAATCAAATTGGAGCTTGTTGCGCAAAACAACAGTTTCCGATTGATCGCTAGTGACCTTTATGATCGATCGGAGCTCTGATCGATCAGTCAGGACCTTTATGATCGATCCGCCAAGTCTGGTCAAAGGCGGTTTTGTCATATTTGACTCAGGATTTAATGAGAATTTGTTTCCTATTTGAATTAGATGACTCGTGTAGCTATATAAACATGTCTAAAGCTTGTTTATAGACATGGGAGACAAAAGAGGCTCATAAAGGATAACTTTGTTAGGGTTTTCCCCATGAGGGATTTGCCACATGGTGGAGGTATTGTGTTTATTCTTCTTCGCCTGGATAGGGGTTGTCCCATGGTTGGGGAGTGTGTTCTCTTGGGTTCTCATGGTGAGAGATGTAAGGGGTCTCTCTCTTCCACTCAGTCCCCTGGTTCATGGAAGATAGGTGGGAAAATTATTAATCTTCATAAGTGGTAAAAATGCTCATAGGGTGGAGAGTGATTCCAATGAAAACGTTCTTGGGCAAGAGAAATTCTCCCGGTCAAAATTCCTCCAGTGCTAGGTGGTTCCACATGTTCGGAGAATTGGGGGATTATTCGCATTGTAGGGATAATTTCATTGTAATTGTAACAATTTATTATAACGAAATAATTGGAGGATGTAACCTAGAGAGTGGGTGAACCTTGTTAAAAAAATATCGTGGTGTTCTTTATTTCTTAATGTATATATAATTGTGATTTTGCTAGTTTTCATTTTGGCTATGAACATCTGCATGTTTTTCCGCATTATGGTATTGAGAGGGATTGATTGGTTGTTCCCTAAGTGGCTAGGGGTTGATTGATATCCTAACAGTATTTACATGTATTAAGAAATAATATCTGTGGAGAGAAGCCAAAGGATTGAATGTATAGCGAGAAAAATTCACCACCAGCAAAATACACCATCAGAAAGTGGAACTAAATGGAACTGCCTTGAGCACAGTCAATACTGGAACAGATGTGAAAAAAAAAGTAATTGGAAACTACCCCATATTCCGAAACGGGAATTCCTTGTTGCGCACGCACCAAGTGTGCTCGCCTTCGTGCTAGCCACTGCAGAAGAAAATCCAGATTATGGCATAAGAAATGGAGAATGAAGAGAAAAGCCAGACAGTTTACTTTCAAATTTGGATGTGAGTAATTTGAATCATTGAAAAACAAAAATAGATAAGTATTGAAAAATAAAAAGTAGATCGACCTTCCCAATTGACAAGCAGGCAATGCAAATGAGTCCACAGTAGCTGAAAAGCAACCAAATAAAGAAACCCCACTTCTGGCCTCGTTCAGGTAACTGTAAGATTTAAAAAACATGAACTAGCTTACTCACGCACAACAATTCTCACACAGGTACAAACCAAAGAATGAAAAACGTACACAATTTCTCGCTTTACTGAACCACAAGGTACCAATAACAGTCCAAGCCCACAGAAATGGATAGAGCAAAAGAGAGAGGATCGAGAGAACCACCACTCTTCCAACGAAGCGTGCATACCTCTGCTGCCATCCAAAATCCCTGGCAACCGAATTTAAACAGGAAAGACGTTTTTTATTTCTCAAACAATAGATGGAAGAACACTATAAAATACCCTCCCGAAAATCCCACAGCAACAATGTACAAGCTAATAAATAAAATAAAAGAACAGATAAAGGAAAGAGAAAATAATATGTACATATTGAAACCAACATAAGCCAAGAAGGGTGAATACGAGATTTAAATACAAGTTACTATATTAAGTTAATTTCCTAGTTTCAAGTGATATATATATGGATACGGCATAAAGCAGTGCGAGGGGAAATTTTTCTTTCCATACGAAGGGTTAAGAGCTTCTTCTCTAGAGTTTAGTACTAGCAAAGATATAAAACCAAGACAGTATGATATAATCTTCATCATGAAAGCAAGACAAACAATAAGTCCACGATTGGGGAACTTACAATCCCATACCGGCAGCAAGTCCATTATCTACAAACATCAGTGCCCGAAATATAAACACAACTGAGTAATCGGCCTGCTCCAGTAAACCAAAATATTATACCAAAATTTAAAAAAAAAAATCATCAAGGAAACAGCCAGATTGAATTTGGTCCAATAGATGATATGTACCACAATCCATATGTGCAGAGGGTATATACAAAAGTGAAACCGATTCCAATTGAATGCGACAATAATTCTATTGGTTAACGGTTAAAGAAGCAAATAACTCAAATGAAAATATTGAATTACTTTTTACAATCACCATCGAACAAGAGAAACAAAGATCTTAATAAAGCCTCAGATGTGCAATAAAAAAATGGTTGGGCTATTGAACAAAAACTTAAACAATAGTTAGAAGGATCCCAACCACCTCCCTCAAAAATGGACTTTTTGGTAAGAAATTGTAAAAAAAATGGCATGACAGTAGAAGAGAGAGAGTTAAAATGCCAACAAATTTTCTCATTACTTTGGCAATCTGTCGTTTAGCAAGACAGACACCACATGGCATATAGATTAGTTCTTAACCCTCTAGGAGATAATAACAGCCTACCCTGCACCACACACCACGTGCTAGAACGCACTTTGTCCTGATCCGGAACCCTAAAACCTATTATAGAAAATTCTCGATTTGGATCCTTAAAAAGGGATTTTCAGTTAGATGTTATAATGAAGATGGCGAGAAAGTAGAATGACAATGATTAAAAATATTGATAATTTTCTCATTACTATAGGCGATCTGTCGTTTAGCGACACATAACAACCATGGCATATAAATTTAATGCATATCCCTCTATACGAAGTAACGGAAACAACTACCTACCCTGCACCAACCGTACCAAGTGCTATGACACACTTTGTCCTGACCTGGATCCCTAACCTCGAATCTAGGAGATTCACGAAACGGATCACCAGGGCTTTTTAGTTAGAAATTATAGCGAAAATGACAAGAAGGTAGAAGACAATGAGGTAAAATGTCAGACAAATTTTCTCATTAATAGGTGATCTGTCATTCAGAGACATGCACCACATGACGTAAAAAATAATTTTTTATCTCTCTACATCGGGTAAGCATACATCCATACCGAATAACTACCTACTATGCACCAACCATAACACGTGCTATAACGCATTTTGTCATGATCCGGATCGCTGAAACCCAATAATGGGAGATTTTCGTTCCAGATCCGCAAAAAGCATTTTTTAGGTATTATTTATATCAAAATTAGCAAGAATGTAGACGAAAATGAGCTCAAATGTCATAAACGTTCTCATTACTGTAGGCAATCTGTCATTTTCTAACACAAAACACGACATCGCATATAAATTAATGCTTACCCTTCCATATGGGGTAACAGAATAACTACCCTACCATGTACCAGTAACCGTACCACGTATCCTAATAAACTGCATCCCGCATAGAACTGCTTTAACTGAAACTACCATGTCGTGTTCAAAAATCTCTTTCCAAAACACAACTAAAAGCGAAGAATAAGAACAAATTTTATTCTCATTTTTTCAGAAAATAAACAGATATTTGCCCAAGAACGTTAGCAAGTATCTTTTGGTCAGTTAACAAGTAGACTAGATTCATGAGATGAACTTCAATTGTATTCAATTAAAATATCCAGTTAAAGTAGAGGCACGAAGAAAAGTTATTGTCCCTCCCCTAAATTTTAGAGATTAAATCTCAGGAAGTGTCAACACTACTGAATCCGCTGAAAAATAGCGGACTAATTTTACACATCCATAGTTCTATTTTTATATTTAAGGGGATCTGGTGCATACATTCTCTATATAGAAGCCTCCATTTTAAAAATTAAGAAATAGAATAAAATTTAGGGTTTCTCTAGTTAGAATGCTCTTAATAATCATGAAATTATATACCCAAAAGAAGGGGTGTAAAGTTCTTTCCATACAAACAAAAGCCTAAAACTAAGATACATAAATTTCACAAATTTTTCAATATCAGGATACATGCTAGTTGCAAGCATTGACAAGAAAAATCCATCGTACCTGAAAAATCAAAGAGAAAACAAAGTTCATCCAATTACAAATCTTTATGAAAAAAAGAAAACTAAGAACAGAATTAAGGGTTTTGTAAATGGAACTCACCACTTGAAATCGATCCCTCGAATCGGCATTGAAGATGAAGTATAGCGAAACCCTAGAAATCTATCCTTCAAAGATTAAATCTTTCATTACACAGCACAAGTGTGTGTGTATAATTGTGCATATATATAATCAAGTGTACCGAACCCAGCGTCAGCTGAGATGCTGGGTATTTAGGAGAATCGGTGCTCAGAGAGAGAGAGAGAGAGAGAGAGTGACACGACGGACCGAAGAGGGTGACGAGACATTACACGGAAAAATAGACGGACGTTTGTTTAATATATATTCTGCCGTTACTTCACTCCGTTGATTATTATCCGAAAATTCGGTCTCAAAATTTATTTTTTTCTGAAAATTGTTTTCAATATGAAAATTTTTCCTTCCCAAGACTTATAACAAAAAATTGCTTTCAAAAAGAGACTTTCGTATTAGAGGACTGGCAAAATTTAAAAATAAATCGTATTTAATTATTTTTTATAATATTGATATTATTTATAGTATTACTAAAATTTATTTTGCCAATAAAAAAGAAAATTTATTTTATTCCAATGTACATAAATATCATTGTAATTGCGCATATTTTAGTACAACTGATTTTAAAATTGAGTCATATATTGCCTATTTTATTATTATTAATAATATCGCTTCACGTTTTCCGGTACATTTTCTATTTCTATTTTTTTCCTGCTATCCATACGAAAAAGCATGATAATTTCACTTACAGTTGTTTTTTACTTTTGTATTTTGCTTTCTTTAGATTAGATTAACCATGTTGCAATCGTTTTGTCATGTAATAGTAATATTAAAAAAAATTTAAGCATCTATAACATGTTTATGTATCCAATATAACCTCAGTATCGAACAAAAATGATCTCCACATTAGAATAGCTATACATGATTAGGGCAAATATTTTTTCTCCTTTACCGAAATGGTTTCCTCGGATTAAATGTATGGTGCAAAGGTAAAAAGGAGCTTAATTGGAAACACACCTATCGAACAGGATGAATGTTTGACGTTGCCTTGGAAAAAAAAAAAAGGCTTCTACCTGCAAATATGATGTTCATATTGGATCGACAATGATGATATCAAAATTCGTATATACGACAAATTTTAGAAATACCGTTGATTTCACGGATAGACAAACGACAACTTGGCTAGCGGAGTAGCTCGGTAATTAGAGGGAAATAAAGCAACGAAATAAAAACAAAAAAATCTATAGCATGGGCGAGCGAAATTGGAACAACAATGTAAAAGTTTTGTTTTTTAAGTGTTATTGTTATTTTTTATGCACCTGAACTAATGATAGAAGAGATTGACTTATGTTATAGTCTATAATCTCCATTATTAATTAAATTTTCTAAGTAGTATATGTACATACCTTACAGAAAATAAATGTCTAGGCCAAGTATTATAAAAGATGGTGTCTCATCCCAATACGATGAACCGTATAAGTTTCATAAACTTCTACAATAAATTTTAGAAGAGAAAAAAAAATTGTGAGGATCGATAATATCAATCTTGGCATCACAATATGTTGTGGTATTGAGAATTTGTTTATTTGAAGTCTTGAATCAAATAATTAGCTTTTGTCTATGTTGGAAAAAATATTGAAAATTTTCAATTTATTTAAGCTAAAATAACAAAACAGATCTATTTCATAAACCTAAATGCCAAGTGCAGTCTAATTTGTATATCTAACTACTATATAAAAAATATTAACTTCACAAAGTGTTTCATATATTTTTTCTTACAAGTTTGTCATTCATATTATTTATTTGTAACAAAATTCATCATACCCAAAATGGCAAATTAATTATTTTTAACTTACATATCTTTTGTTGAGATATAATATTGTATTTTTAAATGTTTGAATTAATAATCACCAAAAAAATAAAACTTAAGCAATTTAAAATAAAAATATCAAAAGTTGAAAATTTATAATTTACAATTAACTACATAGTTACCAAACTTAACAAAATATTTAAATTTCATATTAATTGTTAAAATTAAAAACTAGTGTTGCGAGTTCGCGGAGATGCCTATAAATTTTTTTGTATGATGCATAATTAAAATTTCGATAAACGATAACTACAATACTTTTGTATTTTTATTAAAAAATATTTAAAATAATTTCTTAAATTGTGCTCTTATATTAATATGTAATATTCTACACAAAACACGTGTCTACTAATATACATAATAAGATATAGAGGGGGTAACTAAGAAGAAAATTAATTCTAAAATTTCATATCATTCACATCTAGGCTATATCTATCTTCCTTCAAATAACGAGACAAAGTTGCTTTGGTTTTAATTTTTTTATGGGTAGATTACACTTTGCCCCCATGAGGTTTCTAACAATTTCAGATCACCTATGAGTTTTCAGAAATTACACTTTTCCCCCTCTTATTACTCAAGTTAAATTTTGTTGTACAAGACCTATATTACCCTCACTTAATTTTCTAATTTTATTAATTTAGAACTTGATATTAGGTACTATTAATGAAAAGATCATCATTTTAAGAAAAATATATTATATTTGTAATAATAATTTTTTTAACAAAAAATTGTAACAAAATATTGTACAAAAGATACTATTTAAGGGGGTATTTTCATAAATTTTTGAGTTATTTATTATAAATAATTATATTTCACTTTGTCCCCTGAAACTTTGGGATAAATTGTAATAGCTACCAAATCTTGTAGGGGCATAGTATAATTTCAGAAATCTCAGGGGCTTTATAAAATTATCAGAAATCTCGTGGGGGCAAAGTGTAATTTACCTTTTTTTTAAATTATGGAGATTACAAATAGTGTGTAGGGTTCGGTTACTCCAAAATTTGAACCAAACCAATATACATTCGGTTTGGATTTTTTAATCACAGTTTAAAGTCGGATTTTAATTTTAGAAAACTTTGAGTTTTTTTCAAATTTTGGGTTCAGATTTAGATCAATTTTCTAAAAATATGAAAAAATCCGAAATAATAATAATAATAATAAAAACAACATCAACAATAATGCATATATGATAAAACTGGTAAGTAACCCAAATACTAAAATAAATACGCAGTCGCCCCATCACCCATCACCCACAGACGTTGGATCCAACTAGCATTTTGTTGGCGGCCAGTCGGCCACCTCAATGTCGGCTACCTCACCTCAACGCTGATTGGCGGCTGCCGCAACTATTCAATCGGAATTGCCGAATCATAAGTTAATACATTTTGCTTTTGATTTTGATTTATATATACATATATAACATTATTATTGTGATTAGTATTCATTGAATCTATATATATACATATAATATATTTGATTAATATTTAATAATAATTTTTCTTTCAAACCAATTGGTACTAGATTACTAAAGCCAAAAAAACCTGGATTAGAAAAATATTTCAAGAATCCATAACATGTATAGCTTTGGTTAAAATATTAATAACCAAAGCACAGTGTTAGTCATTTTCAAAATTTACATTGATGCTTTTTGTTTTTGCAATTAAATACATATACTGTATTATTTTTTCTTTCAATTGACCATATTTATGTTGAAAATTAAACTTAGATTGGTATTTTGCTAAAATTTGTTTGAGTTATTGTATTTTTTACCTTATATTATATATTGGACTGTGTAATAAATAAGTTGAGTAGAAATGCCCATTAACCCATGTCGTAGAAAAATCTAGATATTTATTTATTTTTTCTAGAAGAGTTTCTATAATAATTTTGGAATTCTCATTATAAAATATTTTAAATATTTTTATAAGAATCTTGAAAAGAATTATAGAGGGAGGCAATAACAGCCATTGAAATGAATTAATTTCTACCGTCTATGGTGTATATAGAATAGTATAAATAAGAGTTGTGGAATAATAGAAAGGAAAATATGTTTAAAACTTGAACAAATCTCCTAAAATTACACTAAAAAATTTGGTGTTCAATTATATATAAATTATTATAAAAAAATATAATTGTACTTCACGTGCAAAACATGCGATTTCTCAGCTAATAAGTAAAAAAAAAAACGAAAAAGTTGGACTTTAAAATATTCAACAAAACAACAAATGCATAAGAAAGTTAAAACAGAAGTAATAATGCTTACGTGTATAAATACAAAAACAGTTGTGATCGATGCAAGGTGTTTTTGTCATGTGTTGAAATTAGGTTTGTTAGGTGGAGTTTTGTTGTTCTGTTTTTATATATGAATATATAATTTCAGATACTTACATTGTTGTTCTGTTTTTATATATGAATATATAATTTCAGATACTTACATGCAAAATAAAAACACAACAACAAAACTCCACCAAACATATATATATATATATATATATATATATATATATA
>MKEJ01032397.1:0-16264 GCA_001753735.1 Embelia ribes
AAAAATAAAAAAAGGAAGAAAGAAATAATAATATTTATACCTAAAAAAAGGCAACAATTTCATACTGAAACCCTCAAATTGATCACAAATTCCCAAATTAATGTCCCAAAAATTTTTAATATATGAAATTGGTGTGCTCACTTCTCTACCAAACTTGAACATAGTCTTTATGTTCAATAAAGTAAGGAGATAAATGACAAAATAAAAAAAAAGGAAAAGAAAAAAAAAGGAAAAGAATGGGAAAAGAAAATAAAAAGAAAGAACAAAAGATATACAACAATACCCAATCACAAGTGATATACTCAATCATAATCAGGTGGATCACCAAGAACCACTTGGTTGTATGTATGCCTAGCATTTCTTTTCTTTTGAAATTAACTCCTCATCTCTTATTGCATCATTCATCCACGCTTCTTTTCCAATAGATTTTTTTATCTGACAACCCCTATGATAGCTACCTAACTTCCTTTTTGCTATCTTGGCCTCAAAGTATTCCTCTGTTAACGTGTCAATTTGGTCAATATTCTTAAAAACATTGCCCTCATCCCTAGGTTATTTACTAAGATCAAATACGCTCATTTCAGTCTTCAAGTTACCAAAAAATAGTTTCACGATTACGTTCTTACAGTTGATTATGGCATTCGATGTGGCTAAGAACGGCCTACCTAGAATAATTGTGATTTGTTTAGAGGGATTGGGTACCACCTGAGTATCTGACACTACAAAGTTTATAAGGAAATAAAATTTATCTACATAGACTAAACTATCTTCTGTTATTCCTCTAGGCAGATGTAGAAAACTATGGGCCATTTGTAAGACTGGTTGCATTGGCTTAAGTTCCCCTAATCTCAACTGTTGAAAAAATAGTATATGGAAGTATATTCACACTTGCAGCCAAATCTAACAAAGCAACCAATCTTACACTCCCCAATCACAATGGGAATTGTCGGGCTTTCGACATCCTTATAATTAACAGTTGTGTATAGATCTATAACAATATTTACTTACTCAGTGAAGAAAGTCCGTCCCTTAACATTCAAATTACGCTTAACAATACATAACGCTTTTAAGAACATAGTGTAAGATGGGATTTGTTTTATAGCATTGAGTAGCGGGATATTAATTTTTACCTACTGCAACGTTTTGAACACCTTTTTATTAATAACACTATTGTTTGGTTTGGCCAACCTTTGCAAAAAAGGAGGTTGCGACATATACTTTCCGAGCGTTTGATCCAGCTCATATTTTTGTGCCCCCAGTACCTAAAACATTCTCACTCTCGACTTTTTGCATGAGCCCTTTAGAGTTATTTTCGTTAGATATATCGGGTAAGGGCGTCACAGTAGTATTTTGAGATTAATCAAAATATGGAATCTCATCATCAACATTCTCGTTCGGACGAAAGAAGGTTGGTCCGAATGAAATGACATCTCGTCCGGACGAGATTGAGTTTGTCTGATCGAAAGTAAGTTTTGTCCAGATAAAAATGGGATTTCTCTGGACAAATGTTTACGACTCAGTTTTTGCTTTTTGAGCATAATCAAATTCATTCCTTCAGTCTGCTTTGATAATTAGATGCCACGGGTTGATTAGGTCTCTAATTAGAGTTGCTCGCTGAGAATAGACTTGGCCTTTTCTGCCATACTAACCCTGTTATTGGTATAATTGGTATTATACCAACTGTATTTATGCATACGTAACATCTTTTTCTATCGCCATATGGTTATAGTAGTCCATCTTGTGTCCTTCTGTTTGATAAAAGAAATACATAAGGGGCTACGAAGAGGGGCAACAACAATATTCTCTCAGGGCATCTTTTCTATTTCTAACAACGTACTTAGCCTACCACTCATCAAATCCATTGAGTTGATACATGTACGGTTTTCTAATTACTTCTTTCAACGAGGAGTTTCTTTCCCCTATCGGATAGTCTTCCTATGTTCTAGACTCATCAGTTAGGTTATTAAAAAATTATCAAATCTCATTAGCTGTCTTGCAAAATAGATGTCCACCACATATGCCAGAAATTATTTCTTTCATTCGAGTAGTAAGAGAAGTATGAAAGAATCTTATCAGATAGGCTTTTTTATAGCCATAACAAGGACATGCGATTAGCATATCCTTGAAGCACTCCTAAGATTGGTAGTACTTCTCGGACGGTCCGGATATGAATTGAGAGATCTTTTCTTGATACTTAAACATTTGATGACTTGGAAAGTATTTATCCAAGAAAATATTTTGCATCTCAACCCAAGCATCAATGAAATAAGGTAGAAGAGCTAGAAACTAGTTATTGGTCTTGTTTTTGAGCACAAACCAAAAGAGGCTTAGGCAGACAACCTCTTCATAAACACCTGGCTCAATTATTGTAGAACATATGGTGAGACAATCACTGAGAAAGCTATATGCATTCTCACTATCAAACCCATGGAATTTTGGAATGCTCCGCATCATATTAGGTTTTACTTTGATTGTTCTTTATGCTTCGGGGACATTGTTTCACTGGATTAAGAATACATGCAACAGGGACATTTGCAGGATTGATCGGTTATCGTGGTTAATGCATATACTGATGAGCTTGTGATTGCTGACTACCATACTTTGGCTGTGGCCACTGTATTGTGGTTGTTGTACACCGTACTTTGGTTGTAGGCCACCGTATTGTGGTTGACCGCCATACTGATGAAGAACAAGTTGAGTAATAGGAGGAGGAAATTGATGATGAACTGGTGGAGGAATGGGAGGATTGACAGCGGGAAGAAAATCAGGATTAAGAACAGGAGCAACATTGTTTGAATTCTCATTCCAAAGCAAATCTTGGAGTGCCTGAATAATTTGCTAAGCATTTAGGGCTTGATTTTGATTATTGTTAACGTTAAGAGTATTCCCATTATTATTATTATTATTATTCCCATCATTATTATTAGGATTGTTATTGCCATATCCAGAAGGGATTTTGAAATCGTTATCTTCGTGAACGCTGATTTATTGAGTTGGATCATTAGTATCCATGAGGTTGAATTTGGGTGGATCTATGAGAGGGGTCGATGGACCCGATTAGACCTTTGATTACAAGAACCGCTTTTGCGAATAAGTAGTTACTGAAATCGTTAAATCTCAATACTTAAATTACACAGGAAAGAACAAAGATTCTACCCCAAATAAATAGGATAAAATTGGAAGGAATTGTTAATTAGAAAAGAAATGATGAGAAAAATTAAAACCTCAGCAAACTATTTTAAGGGAGCTCCTCGGCAACAGCGCCAAAAACTTGATTGCTTCCTAGACTCACACAAAAATGATACCTAGTAAGTATACTAAGGACAATCATAATTTTCTCGGAAAGACTAAGTATTGAATCCTAGGGAACTTTGAATCCTAATTCAATTCACCCAATTTTAATCTCCTTAAGCTATTTAGCTTTGATTAACAATTATTTACTTTATTCCTACTCCTAAAATACAAAAGATTTCTGGAATTTGAGAAATCTAAATTCTAAACTAGATAAAATTAATAAATTAAAGTGACCCACCCCTGGTATTATTCAGTATAGTCTTATACGTTAAATTTTTTGTAGTAAATGCCGTGTATAATTCTAATTAATGAACTTTGTCTGTAAATTTTTTATTTAATTATTAAAGTTTATAATTTGGTTTATTTCGACCTTGTGTGCCATCGGGTATTTATCAAATACTATAACTATCCTTAAGCGATTCCTAAGATACTTAAACAGGTAAAAATCCTAGATTAAATAAGATAAAAAAATTTCAACTCTATTTCTATAAAAACATAATTGCCTAACTAACTCAATCAGGTTGTCAATCCAAGATTACTATTAGACCCAATATAACTTTGAAAAATAGAATTTTTATTTCGACGGGATAGTTTTATGAAAAACCTAATGAAAACTCTCTACTAATATTGCTTCGGTTTAGTTTAGATAACTTGTTCACTAAATAATGATTATTTCAGCGTAGCAGTTTAATATATAAATTTAATGAATACATCAAACACCTTCATCATACCAAGGGTAAGCCTTAAAATTAGCTACTCATACTTGAATGAAGAGAAATAGGTTTGCTTGTAGAAAATACCAAAAAAATATGATTTTTAATTTATTTTATCAATGAACTATAGTAAGAACAATAATTAAATTCATAAACTATAAGAACAACAATTAAATAAGCAAAAATGCAATAATATTGAATAAAAAGAAGGTTCGAATACAATCTCACAACCATGCAGACGTAGAAAATAGTAAATTGTGAAGTTGTCACTGTCTCCACATCCAATTTCTCCTAAATCTCCAAAGTCATAAAATAGAAGAAAGAAAAATTGAAAACTAAACTAATGAATATGTGTAGAGGCTAGGGATTCTATCGAGTCAAAATTCCTTGGGTGCTAAGTAGTTCCAAACATTTTAAGAATTGAAGGATTTTTCTTAGAGCATGGTGGGGATTATTTCATTGTAATTATAATAATTTATTATAATGAAATAATTTGAGTATGTACCCTAGAAATTGGGTGAATATCGTTAAGAAAAATATCAAGGTGTTCTTTATTTTTCATGCATATGTGATTATGGTTTGTTTGTTTCTGTTTTGGCTATATACATCTACATGTTTTCTTTCGCATTATGGTATTGGGAGGGATTGATTGGTTATACCCTAAGTGGCTAGGGGCCGATTGATCTTATAACAAGTGGTATCAGAACTGTGGTTGTAGCTTGATTAGTAATACAACTAATAAGTTATGTCATAAGTATTGGTTGATTGCATTGGTGTTCTGGATGATAACTATGAAGACAAATATATCAGTATAGAGAAATTCATGATTTTAAGTTTCTTGATTCTTTGAAGAATATGAAGACACACATGAGCTTGCTAGCGTGAGCCATTTGATTGGAATCATTGGAACTTGAATTTGGGATATAGGGTGCTTATCAAGGTATTTTGAATAGGGCACTAGATAGTCAAAAGTTGGTTTCATTTGTATGGGTGACGACACAATTTATGGTGTTATGGTTGCATCGAAAGAATGATGAAACTCAATATGGACGCAATGTGTATCCGAAAGAACTAAGGGAATGAAGCACTACCATGGCCGAAGAAAGAGCTCTATGTTCTTTAAGCTGGTGGAATGCCTCTAAGGTAATCTTTAGAAGTTAAGGTAGAGTTTGTTGGTAGGCGCTAAAGAATGTAATAGAGTTTTTAAAGGATGTAAAGATTGAGTTTGGATCATCCATAAATTGCAATGGCCCTGCAATTGTAGGTGGTGCGAATAGTGTTTTTCTTCAGGTGGAGCTATTCTCACTCCTGTTCTTTTCTATTGTAATGGTGTGGCAAGAGGATTTAGATTATCGTCGAGTCATAAGTTCTATGGTAAGGTGATCGAAGTCATAGGAATGGCAAGGCGGTTGGGGTACTATTAGAGTCTCGTGGAGAGGTTGTTGGAGCTGTGATGGTTATTTGGCAAGGTAGTGGTGTCTAATGTTGGAGTCAAAGATGTTCGTTGATTATGGAGAAGGTTGATACCACAGTAAATTGGTGTTATGGTTAGCCTCAGGTAAATATAGTCATGGCAATGAAGTTGTGGTTGTGTGATGGACCTTCACATGATTCGATGGTAGATTTGTCCGGAAAATTCTTGGCAAGTCAAGTGGCACATGGTGATTGTGTGGAAATAAAGTTGACATCGGCATTTCTTGGTAAAAGGGATTATCATCTCTTAGTCTTACAAGTAATATGTAAATGGTTCTAATTCAAGATGGAATCATGGTGCGCTTGATATGAGCTTGCCAGGGTTCTTTAATGGTGGTGTTTGTTTTGGTTCTTTGAATATTTTCGTCAAAGGTGTAGATTATTGAGAGATTGATTCAAAATTCTAGTGCACACGAAGTTTTGGAATTGAAATTGACAACGGGAAGTCTCGGGAATGCTTTTGGGTAAAATGGAAATCAAATTGGAGTTTGGTACGTGAAACAACAATTTTGGATTGATTACCCAGATCTGTATGATCGATCAGAAGTTCCCGTTTGTCATTTGTTGGTCGGATCAATCACCCAATATGTGCATGAATGATCAAACTGGATGGTCAAAAGCGATTTATCATGTTTGACTCGAGATTTGATGGGATTTGTTTCCTATTCTAATTGGATGATCCTTGTGGTTATATAAATGCATAGTGCTTGTTTATATGTACAAGAGACAAGAGAATTAATTTTGTGATGATTTTTCGCATGCAGAGTGGATGAGTTTCTTTTTATTCACCTAAATGAGGGTTGAAATATGGTTGGGGAATGCATTTTTTTAGATTATAGTAGTGAGTGATATGAGGGATCTCTCGTATACTCAAATCCATGTTTCATGAAAAATATGTATATAGTAGGACTACTATAAAGAAAGTTCATAATCTTCTTGAGAATAAAAAATCATAGGGAGGTGGAGAGTGGTTCCAATAAAAATGTTTTTTAGTAAAGAAAATTCTTCCAGATCAAAATTATTCATGTGCTAGGTGATTCTATATGTTTAGAAAATTGGGGATTTTTTCATGGAGCGTGGTATGAATTATTTAATTGTAATTATAACTATTTATTATAATAAAATAAATAGAACACGTAAACCTAGAGATGTGGGCAAACCTCATTAAGAAAAAAAAACATGTTATTTATTTTTTCGTGCATTGTGGTTTGGCTATTTTCGTTTGTGTTATGAATATCTATATGTTGTTCCGCATTATAGTTTTTGGAGAGCGTAATTTTGCTTTTATTTTTTTGAAACTTATAATCAGATGTACTTGGTAAACTTTGAAAAAATCATTTCATAAACGAATAATCAAAGGTTTCATCATTCCAAATTAGGCCGAAGTAGGAAGGTACATTAAAACATAATTTACGAAACTTATTTATCAAGCATTACAATTGCATATGTTTTTAGTATCAATTTATGAAAGTTTTATGAAATTAAACACATTACAACACTAATCTTAAATACTAAGCAAATGACAAAACGGCTAACAATAATTTGTCAATCGCAATTTCAATATTAACAACATTACCAAACTATCTAAAATCATAGATTGTGGTCGAAACGATTAGCGACAATTTGCTAACTTACAATTTCAATATTAATGATATTAGCAAACTAAGACTAAATATCAAATAGATGAGAAGCGATTAATAACAATTTGCCAATCCGTGTTCTAAATATTAACTGCATTATTAAACTAAGTCTGAATATTAGCGATTAATGTTAATTTTTCAATCCGCAAATTAATATTACAGTCATTATCCAACTGACCTTAAATCTTAGATGAATGCAAAAATAATTAATGACAATTTGCCAATCGGTCATTTCAACATTAATATTATTACCAAAATAAGCCAAAACATTAGTGTGATGAAAAAGCTCTTAATGACATTTTGCCAATTCCTATTTTTAATATCAACAATATAAGCAAACTAAGCTTAACAATTTTCTATCCTAAAAAATATATGCAAGGAGATGCATTAAATTAAAGATCAATATCAAAATCCAATAACTCCATTTTCTTTAAATGCCATTCACAATCTCACTTCATAAACTAGCACACTTCTCTCTCTCTCTCTCTTTCTCTTTCTCTCTCTCGCATTGGTAGGTTGACCGGAGAATGGACTCCAGAGAACCACCGTCAGCTCCGCCGCACCACCACCCGCCGCCGGCAACAATGCTCCCTCCCCCCAACTCCTACTCCGCCGTCCAAAACCCTCGCTTCCCCTTCAGCCCCGCTGGAAACCCCCCCTACGGCGACGGATCCCCCTCTTCTGGAGGCGGCGGAGGGTTCACGGCCGAACCGGCGAGGAAGAAGAGGGGCCGGCCGAGAAAGTACTCCCCTGACGGCAACATTGCCCTGGGGCTAAACCCTAACCCTAGCCCAAGCCCCGGCTCAGGTGCGGGTGCTATTGTTCCTGTTTCTGCGGACTCGGGTGGTGGCGGTTCGGCATCTGATCCGGTGAAGAAGGGGAGAGGGAGGCCCCCCGGGTCCGGGAAGAGGCAATTGGATGCTTTGGGAGGTAAGTGATTCCACTAGGGCTGAGCCAGAGTGTATAAGTATGAAATTTATGAGGTCCATAACTACATAAAAGAATTTACACTGGAAATTTGGATACTAAAATTACACATAGAAGATTTCACACTAAAAATTTTGACACCAAAAAAATTATGGGGTCCGATGCCCCTCCTTAGCAAACTAGTAACTCCATCCCTGGATTCCGCGTTTTCGGAAACGGGTTTTTGTTTTTTTACTTTGTGGGTTTTGTTGGGAAATATTTGTGAATCTGTTTTGTGGGCAGGTGCAGCGGGGATCGGGTTTACGCCACATGTGATATTGATTAAAGCAGGCGAGGTAATTTTATTAAATTTGTAAATAGTGGAGTTTTAATACTGTTTGAAATATTTTTTTCTGTGAATTGCGTAGTTTGCAAATGTGTTGTTAGCGCCATGTACTTCACCTATGGTGCAATCGGAATTATGTCATGTAGAATTGGATGAACCCTCACAGTTGTTAGAGATTTGTATATTGATTGATTGATTGATTAAACTATACAATGAATGGCCTATTTATAGACACATATAAGTACATAAAAGGTAAAAATTATTACTATGTATTCTAATAGTTTTTCTGGATATATTAGCACATGTTTACTATCTCAACACAATTAGCCAGGATCACACTGATCAACAACACATGTTTATAACTCAACACAATCGGCCAGGATTACGTGACTCGTCAACATCACAACATATAGTCTATTTCTGCTAGAGGATTGAGTGGGTTTTGTAACCATAGAAGTCAAAATCCTTTTAATTTGCAAATTTGAAAACAAATTTGTTAGCCCATATTCTATGCTTTCTCACAGATGCATAAATAAAACCTGTAATTGATTATTTTTCTCAAGAAAGAACGTTAACTAAGCATTAAACCCTAGCAGTGTCCACTATCTCTCTTGTTCGCGAGTGCATGGTGTACGTGCAAGGTCGTTGAGTTCTTTTGAATACCTTCATTGGTGAAATTACTAAAATCTTAAGGCCGGTTTGGTTAGTAGTTGAGATTTAAAAGGTATTGTGCATACTTTTTTTATATCTTAGTATTTTGTCTGCAAAAACTTGTTTGGTGCTAGTTTTTGTACATTGGTTTTCAAATGAGAAGATACAAATTTTATTTTTATTACCCCACCTCTCTGTCATCTTCCAAAATTTTAATAAAAATTAGTTAATGCAAATATATTACAAAACGTCATGAACTGAGATGGTAAAAATGTATTGTGTTGAACCCAGAGACTAAGGTTTGAACCTCTTGACAGTAGACAATTTTAACTTATTTTTGAAAGTTGAACCTTTGTTGGGGCTTTTTTTTAGGGAGGCTTGCTAGAACCAGGGGTGGCCCGGGGACGAGGGTTGCCCAAATTGAACCATAAATTGGTTGCCCCTTTATAAGAAAAGAAAAAATTCATATGCACAATTTTTCGACATATTTATCATGCATTAGAAGCATAGGTTTATTACACCGCAAATAAATAGCCATCTTTCTATCAAATAATATTTATCATCACATTGGAAGCATAGGTTTATTTGAAACAGTATTGTTGAACTCTAAAATAAATAGCCGTCTTTCTAGCAAATAATATTTTTTTGTTAATATAGGATACTAACTTTTTAGTAGTCTTATATACTTAATGGTGACAACTAAACACCAAGTAAATTTCAAAAAAAAATATTTTTTTACTGCATAAGCAAATATTCCCCTTGTATATTTTAGTCTCGTAAATTCTGTTTTCATAGGACTTTCAACATTATTTTCTTTTTTGTCCCTTGTCACCTGTGCTGTTATTTTGATTATTTTTATTTTTTTTAAAATGTGGGTAGAAAGAAAAATACAATTTTAAATAATTCTGTTTTTTACTTATCTCCCTCCTTTTGTGGGACCCTCACTGTTGAGTTACATAATCAAAATTCAATAGTCCAATTTTTTATTATAAATATTATTTTTATTTTTTTAAATTATAAATTGTAAAAGTTTAGACTATTATATTTAGATTAAGAGAGGATCCGGGTCTCCTTTTGTGTGCTGACATGAAATCTAAGCCATTGACCTATTTAATTCTAAGCCTAAATTACACTTTACCCCCATGAGGTTTCTGTATATTTCATTTTACTCCGTTGGTTTCTGATATTATATTATTCCCCTTTAGTTTGCCCCCCATAGGCAATTGATTGGCCTACCTTACCTTTGGGCCGGGCTTGTTTAATCAGTTGTTTCAGTTTTTTAATACTTAGTGATGGTTATAAAACATTTTTTATCTAGTGTTGAAGGAAATAACTTTGTGATTGTTCATTATTTTATTTTTCTAATAGTAACATTATTATAATTATTAGTTGTTTCCCATTCTAAATAAGTCTTAAAGAGAAGTTTCTAAAAATTTCACTCTTTTTTTTTCAATTTAATAAACCTGAAATATTTGAAGAATTTTTTTTAGTAATCATCTTCTATATGACTAATTACTCCTTTAAAAAATATATATGAAAGAAATTTAGCCATTTTATAGCTGAAATTGCGAAGTAAAAAAATTCGTTGGCTTTAATTTCCCCCCCTCAATTTCAATCTTTTTTATAAAACTATGAGAAGAATATTACAATTTACGATTATAAATAAATTTTGGGCACCCTGAGTAGAAATCTTGTTTCCTTCCCTAATACAACATAACAAAACAAAAGGATAATAGTTGGAGGTATTTAAGGATAAACGAGCTACGCATTTTAATTTTAACTATACAAATAAATCACAGAATATAATTTATCTTAATTTGAAAGTAATATAATTTTTGTTCAGATTTGACTTTTGGATGAAGAAAGTAAAGTAAAACTAAATGTTGAGGGGAGCTAAAATTGATTGTTTGTAGAAATTAGGTCCATCATTAGCTTCCTACTAAAATTTGAAAACTTGAAAAAAGAGAATTACCCTTGGCAGAAACTATGCTTTTGAAAATTAAATACAGAAACTGATTGCCAAACAACCGGAAATGAGATGCTGATCAAACAAACTTTCCAACCTTTGGACAATAAAATATGACAGTTTGAGAGGAATTGTTCTTCTCTTTTTTATTTACTCCACGCTATGTAAATGAAATAGGTAGCAAATGATTCCATTGAGTGTGCTCTTTCGGCCTGTGTACCAAACAAGCACTAACTTCTTTCTTACGCTTAGCTCATCTATAAAGGCACTGGTCTAGTCAAGATATTAGATAATAGGGGGAAATAGAACTCTTAACTCATATGATTGTGCAATTATGATATTATATACTAGTTATATTACACATATTAGGCATGTTACTTTTGCTAAAAGTATCAAACGAGTGCCAAGTCTCATGAATGTGCTGGAGGAATGTTTTGGTTCCCATTCCCACTTATACGAAGAAACCTTTCTTGTTCATCCATGACTCAATTATTAAACCATTGAGGTGACCCTGGGCCTAATAGTACAACTCAAATAAGTTGCATCTACCAATGGAAATATACCCATACAGCTCATCTGTAATTTTTGTCGAATTTTGAACTTTTTTTAAAAGTATATATTGCTCATATTTGTAGCTACTATTAGTTGTTAGAAATCCTCCAAAATAGTCACCTTTTTTGAATTAAAAATGTGTGAATGATGTGGCAAACTTCTTTTGGTATGTTAACAACTTAATTTTGGGCCTGCAGTGAGTGGTGAATAGATCGCTACCAGACTCTACGGTCTACATTAAAAGCTTTTTTCTCTACTGAAAGTTCTAATTAAAATATTCTCATTTATTTTACCCATTCCCTCGTAAAAGAGACGACCTTTTGTGGCAATATGATTTTCAATAAAATAAAGCATGGCATCTATCTTAATTTTTTCCAGGATGGAAATGTATAGGATTTCATGCGCATCGTGCACTCAAATTCTCCATTTGATGCAATGGGAGTAACATCCACACATTAATTTTTGTGAATTTTTATTTTGGCGGTTCCATGGGTGAATTCATTTAGGTGGTTTCACATATCCAATTGGAGAATGCTATCCTCTCTTGGAACGATGTGATTGATTTTTGAAGGTGAATTTGGTGTTATATGCTCTAGATTGGCTGATCTAAAGATTTTTAATTTGCTTATGCCAGGATTGCGGTTATAATTTATTACTGTAGGCAGTTATGTTGGCTAGTTTATGGTAGGATAAAAGAAAACGGAAATCATGGCTCTTTGTATAGTTACTTCTGCTTAAAAACATATATAATGGTAATGTATATTGATTAAGAGGTAAAAGAAAGAAAACCAAAGCATTTATTTGATATCTCGTTGTTTTTATTCTAAAACAACGGTTGGTTAATTTCTTTTCATATGTTTTCCCATTATCGAATTTTTTATGTGGAATGATATTTCTCTGTGTAAGAGTAGTGTACGCCAATAAGTGTGATGGGGTTGTCTATGTTGGGTTGGTTATGCTGCCCAAAGAATATGTGAAACTTCCAAATATTGTAATGAAGTAAGTAATGGAAGTAACAGATTTGCACTAGAAAAATCCTGATGTGCAGGATAGGACATATGAAATAGTTGACTATCAGATGAGTTTACCACCGGATTTACATCTCCAAATAGGATGATGTTTGCACTCACTTGATCTTAAAATTAAGGCGGACGGAGTAAAATATGGGAATGTGTACATTGAAATGTTGCATGATCTGTCTTTTGAAGCTACAATCTTGTTATACTTGTAACTGCAAATATTTCTGTTGAACTTTTTTCTACCCGCTCAGCTTTTATGTAAGAGTTCCCTATCTACCTATTCCTATAAGCTGTAGTTATAGTCTATTTTAATTTTTAATGCAGTTCCTTTTTTTTTTCCAGGATATTTGCTCAAAGGTCAAGGCTTTCTCTCAGCAAGGACCTCGTACTATTTGTCTTCTATCTGCTAATGGTGCCGTCAGCAATGCCAACATTTGCACTTCGACATTGTCTGGGGGTTCCGTAACATATGAGGTTTGTACAGAGGGGATGCCAAATGCCCATTAGTGTTTGATTTCTGAAAGAGTGTCCTGCTTATAAATAAAAAAATTAAAACTTATGTTAGTTATGGAGTTCCTATTGTTTGTTATTTATTTACTGTTTACTTTTTCATTTTCTTTAGTGCTTAAAGCACATTGTTTTTCCCCAGTTTAGTTTCTTTGAAGGAAAAGACTGCCTTTTAACCATTTGTTTATATAACAAGTACCATTAAAAATATTGGAGATTTCCTTTCAAGGGGCTGTATCCGTAGGCTTGGAAATGGAAACCTATGTAGTATGAGCTCCAATACGCCACTTTTCAAAAGCTAGAGGACACGACACCGCGTGGTCAATGCTGAAGTGTACATACTTGTGACCGTTTTTATGTCTTGTATATCTTACTTTATTATTCAGACACTTAATGTGCATAACTAACACTAAAGCATTGATCGTCTGACTATTCCCCTTCTCGCACCGAAATCACATTTTAGTCAAACTATATTTAAAACTACCGAATAGAGTTGAACATCCAAATTATTAACGATAATGTCAGTTATGGTTATTATCACATGAAAAGGTTTCGAGAAACTACTTGGTTTCCACAGAAGCCAATTCATATAAATATCTGTTCTCTTTATATTTGAAGTAACTGAGTGCAATTTATTTTGCTTCCTCCTAAATTTATTCTGCTTCCTCCTTAATTTTTTCTGCCTAATAGTATCATTTTTTTTTTAGGGACGTTATGAGATCATATCTTTAGAGGGTTCTTTCACTCTGTCAGATAGTAATGGTGGTCGTGGTAGAATGGGTGGTATGACTGTGACTTTAGCTGGACCAGATGGACGGGTGTTGGGTGGCTGTGTTTCAGGAATGCTTATAGCAGCATCCCCTGTACAGGTTTAAGTTTGCCCCTTTCATCTTCATTTTTTTTGTGATAACGCATCTTTCTGATAACAGATAATTATACCATTCATGTCAAATGCATCCAGGAAAGATTAAGATAGCTGTACCTAGTCATAAATGATTAGGAAAATGAGATTCTCATCGGATGTTTGTAAGATGCTACCAGAAACATAATTTAGTTATCAGAGTATTTTATTTCTTCTAGAGCAAGAAACTGTGGAGAAGATTTTGGTGAATTGCTTCTGGAAAAAATTATGACGAGACTTTTAACAACACTTTTTGCCCAAGCGGTTCCTTTTCTTGGTACCTGAAATCAGACTTTAATGAAATTGTGAACCACATGAAAATTGTGGTGTTCCCTAAATATTTTCATTGCTTCAGTCCTTGGAACTAATCAAAAGTGAAAGCATGAACAAAGAAATGAAGGCTATCTTTAGTTCCATTTTCATATTTTATTTTTTGTTGTTATTTTTAGTAGTTGAGGAATAGAAACTCTCAAAGTTTGAGAACACTTCATTTTCGTGTTATAAACTGTATTGATTTCCATATTGAATTCTATTGGGAATCAGCTAAAACCATTTCTGTAGGATTACCAAATTGCATCGTCTCATGATAATTCTTTAATAGTGTTTGGGAGTCTATCCGTTTTATGTTTTTCCCATGGTGTTTCTATTTTCGACTCCGAAAATGAATTTTCAGAAACATAATCAGATATAACAAAGAATTCGAAATACCGAAACTTCTTTTCGTTCTTTACTTATGGAACAGTTGAGTAGTTGTTTGGAAACCTTCTGGACCATAATTTCTGTACCAGGTTATTGTGGCTAGCTTCATCGAGGATGGGAAAAAGCCAAAATATGTCCCATCCTCATCGCCGTCGGTGCCCAATATCTTGAATTTTGGTCCACCAGTTGCCGCAGCTAGTCCCCCATCACAGGGACCCTCGAGTGAGTCATCAGGCGAGGATGGTGGCAGCCCTTATGACGGAGGCTCTGGACCTTACACCAATGCTAATCAACAAACCCTTCATAGTATGCCCATGTATTCACATTCGGGTTGGGGCAACTCGACGATGAATATGCATCCCCATTGATGGTATGCTTTTCTGCTGAGTATGGACTAACTAAAAGTTTAGAGGAGCCCCTTTCTTTGGTAGACGCAAGTTTCTTCTTTATTATTTCTGGAGTCAGTTTCACTATCGCTGTACTTATTTATTGGCTAAATTTTAAAATGTATGGCCATGATGACTTTGGACCGAAGTTTCTCAGAGTTTGAATTCCTAAATTACTTTATGGAAAGCTACGAATCTTGAGTGATTCGTGTAGCTGATTTAGGATTTATTGTACGTTAGGCAATTGATTGGACCGTTTATTCAATAATTTTGGTTTTTCTAGTTAAGCGCTGGTTATGCCGGAGTTCTATTGAATTTCCTAAAACTGGATGGTGTGAAGTAAAACATTTATTTGGATGAAAGTATAACTTTCCTTCGTGGCATTTTCAAATTACAAACGAGCAGCATTTTCTTATACTTTCGGCCAGATATTGTTAGCATATGTGGCTTTCATATTGTTTTCCTCGATTTTCAGCCGGAGTATCTTGATGTGGGAGCTTTTTGAAGTATGCTACCTTTGTGGTATACTAACCAATATTTTTGTGGTCCCCCATTGTGTTATTTTGTGGCACTTAGTTGATTTTCAAACGCTTATAGCCTTTGGTTCCTAAATACCATTTTTGGCTTATTGAAGTTAGTACAACAAGCATAGATTGTAAGTGCGACTCTTAAGGGCTTTTTACATTCCGGGGTTTTACATCTTGAAAGACGTAGAACCAGTACACTTGAAGCCAGTGGTTAATACAGCACGGGCGGGGAGATTGATTCTTGTTGCTCCACATAAGGGAAATAGAGCTATAGAAAAAATAAGAGAGGCATTATTGCGCGATCTAGGAATAACAGAAGTCGCCAAAGACGAGGGTAGAGGGAAGGATTAGTTTGCTTGAGTTTTTAACGCATAAAGTTGTGGACTTGTGGTTTCTTCTTGGTTGCACATCCCAGCTAAAGCCACGTTTTCGCTGCCACCTTGGTTATTCGTTAAGATTAAAGAATGTGAGAGGTCTTCTAACCTTAGTGAATTTCGGCCACATCAGTATCTGTGTTGACTAGCGGTCTTCCTGATAAAGCCGTGACATTAATCTTTAGCGTCACTCATTATGTTAGAAAGAACAAACGCAATATACGAGTTGTTTTTTGATATGAATAAGAAAAATAGTTGACTGTCTCTGTATCAAATTGTATATCTTTTTTTTTTTTTCCTTTTTGGGTGG
>MKEJ01032399.1:0-10553 GCA_001753735.1 Embelia ribes
ACCAGTCACATCTCATTGGTGCGATCATACCAACACTTTGAACTGAATCCCATATGATATGCGACCTCTTGAAAAGTTCTCATGTTGCACTTTGGGAATAGAGTGCTTTGGCTGGCGAACTCACACATCCCTTAACTGATCCCAAATTATTGGCATTAAGATTTGGTTAAAAAAGAAGAAGAAATCCGTTGAATGCCTACGAGGCTACGACTATGATTTGTAAGTTTGAGGGTTTTAGGATTTCAGTTTTTAGATAGATCATGGAATTAGGGATTAGGGGGCTCAAATACAAAATAAATTTGAGCCATTCACATTCATTTTTTCACAATTAGATTAAACTTAAAAATGATGTGATGATTTTGTCCTAAAATATTACTTTATATACCAACTGATCTAAAATATTACTTTATATACCAACTGCTGGATCAAATTTTAAAATGATGCAGTAATAGATCTAAAGGGCTCAAATTTATTTTGTATTTGAGCCACTTCTTCCTGGAATTACTGAAATTGTTCAATTTTAACCATACTTATATTTTGAGGAGAATCTAAATTAATATTCGTAAATCTCTTTGCTTTAAATGACCACCTAGTACCATCATTTCCTCTCAATCAACTTCATTGATTAATGGAGATACAAGGTGGGGACTAGAGACATTGTAATTTCTCTAAACTCCTAACCATCTCCTTTATCTTGAACTATCGCCTAGTTTGGAAATATTGATACTTTTTAAAATATATTTCTTAAATTTATTTTAAAATTTAATTTTAAACGTTGGTATAATCCCAAGGTTTAATAAAAAAAATTTTTTTTAAGTCACTTTGATAAGTATTGTAGTGTTTGGTAAAATAATACTTTTTATGGTAAAAAGACAAAAATACATATGTTTGGGGAATGTAATAAATATAACTAAGTTTGTTATTACAATTAATTAAATAAAAAAACAAAAGCAATTTTTCAAAACACCCCTAAGGTTATTTCCAAAAGAATTCTTAAAAAACCAAAAATAAATTATTAAAAACACATACTTTAGATATTAACAAGTATCGCATGCTATAATTTTCAAAAAAAAAAAAAAAAAAAGTGCAGACAATAAAAAGCAATTCCAAATAAGGCCTAAAAACATTGTAATTTCTCTAAATCCCTCATCATCTCCTTATCTTGAAGTATATTGTGTGGAACCATGATTTTTTACTAAAAGGTTGAACCTTACTAACTTATATAGGAGTTTTGTGTATTTTTACCGGGAGGCTTATAATAAAAATTATTAAAATTTTTTATATTATATACATACTTTATTTAAAAATTTTAAATTCTGAGCATCTATCACCCGGTTCTTCCGCTCATAAATAAATGTTTGTTGGGCTTTATGAACCTTTATTTATTCAATCCCATCCTTAGAAAATGGAAAAGCTAAAGTTGGATTTTGTAGGGTCCATGTTTGTTCCCACATATTTGGGCAAATTTCCACTATTGTCCTCTTTATCATTTAAAACTTTTGAAAAATTTTACATTAATGGTTCCCACCAAAAATTCTTTTTGATCCTCAATAGTATTGGTTGAAACACTTGTAGCCATAAATATAGAAAATGTATGAATATTAAGAGCATTCCCACTGGCCTTTCTAAATTAGCAAGAAGTTATATAATTTGCAATGAATCTGGCCATGAAAATTAATTTCTTTGCCAAATATATGCTTTTCTTTCGCGAATAATAGCTTTCATGCTGAATAACTAACTGTTGTCAATGAACGAAATTTCGTTGCTAATTGCACAATATTTTGCAACTAATATTTTTTGTTCATTGCCAAAAGATTTTTTTTACAGCATTAAAATTCCTGAAGCCAAAAGTTAGCGCTAAAATTAGGCGCTAACACTCAACAAATCTACAACAAAAGTTATTTGTATTTGCCATCAAATTCTTTGTTGCTAAAAAGTAATTACTATTTTGTAAACAATCATATTGTTTTTTAAAATAAATTTATTTGTAACTTAATTATAACTAAAAAGAGTTGGCAACGTGAGAAAATATTCGCTGCCAGAATTTGTAAATTTCATGGTGAAACAAATTTATCAAAGAGAGCGGAAACAAGGACAAAATCAATCCGATGTATCTGGTTTTGATCTTCATTACATTCGCTTCTCTCAATCTTGTTATACATCCTTAGTAGCCTAATTTATTAAAATTTACTTCTATTTTTATAGCATTTATAATTATTAATTAGATAAATATATTAGAAATAATAAGATAATATTCCATTGCATGAAAATAATTTTGTTAGGGAACACTTAAAAAAAAATTAATTATGTTTTTCAAAATTTATAATTTTTAATAACCTGCTAGACAATTTTACTATTTGTTAATTGCTAAAGTAATTTTCTAATTGAAAAAAATAATTATTTTAAGATTTTAAAACATCTAAATTTTAATTTGACTCTATACACTTACTCTTATGTGAAATGTCACATCTACAATATGGCTTCAAACAAAGAAAATTATAAAATTCACAATGTAGATATTTTTATTTTTATTTTATTTTTGAGAAATTAGTGTTTCCTAATGAATAAATTGGACAATGCAGAAATTTTCAACAACTTAAAAGTGAAAAAAAGTAATGTCAGAAAAAAAGTGAAATATGTAATTAAGATAAGTGTATCATATTAATATTTTTATATTTCTCAGTTTCTAAAAAATATTACAAAAATGCTATAGTAAATTTTTCAATGGGAGAATCTACTATTTACATTTTTTCAATTATTTTTTTTTCACAAAAACTATAAATCTCTAATTAAGATTTGGAGAAAATATATATTTTTTATTTTATTATATGATATATATATAATTATTGTAATAATTTTTTATAAATTTTATATAAAGACTGGTGTAGATAATTTTTAAATGTGAATTTATAGTGAGAAAAATGAGTTTATAAAAAATAAATATAAAAATTAAATGAGAAAGGCACATGGAAATGCTATAAGGTGGAGCATTGATTTGGTCCATGTGATTTGGCTAAATTTATTCGGATATTAGAATGCAAATTAAAAATTAAATATAAACCTTGTTGTACAAATTATGACTTTAGCGTTTAATTTTGATCAATCTAAATACAAACCTTGTCGTTTCAATAAACCATGCATGACATGTGATGATAAAGCGATCCATGTGTCATATAACACAATTTTGATATGTCGAACCTATTACAAAAATAAATAATAAATAATAAAAAAAAGAATAAAAATAACAATAATAAAATCAACTTGCACGTGTGGGAAGAAAATCATATTTCTATGCCTTGGCCAGTCATACACGGTTACAAAATTTTATATTACCTGTACCTTGGTACTATGATATTTAAATTATGCCCCCACAATATGATTATTGTTTCAATATTGTGGCCCGATGAACGTGTTTTATAAAAATATTGACGATAGTAATTACATTTCTCATATATGTATATTTTTGTCTTCTTGCAAATAAAAACAGTATCTCTTCGCATAAGGTACATTACTTATCAAACTAATCGAATGACCTCGTTTTTTACCGTCAAATTTGTATTGCCATACTATGCCTTAATCTATTTTACAGGCTTGTTAAATTGCAGTTTATAAACTCTAATTTTTTACATTTATTAAAAATATTAATAACGTTTGGCTGCTTAACTTTTAAATTGAGTTTTTTTTACTATTTTGGCCTAATATGTTGAAAGTTTTAAATGAGATACATCCAATTTTTCTGTAATCAGAGATAAGTTGGCATATAATTTGCCTAAAACTGCAATCATACAAATGGTTAGGCCAATTTATTTCTCACAATGGAGGGCGTTTTACCACTACAAATAATTCAGTCCCACCCAAAATTTGGAATTACACAAATGTTCTGAGTATTTATACATCCAATTAGGCCTAGATGAGATTAATAAAAAATATTTTTGGGATGATTTTAATGAAGAGATATAAGAAATACCTCGCAGTAAGAAATTATTCATTGGAGGGGACTTAAATGGACATTTTGATAAAAGCTGAGATGGTTTTGAGAGTATGCATGGTGAATATGATTTTGGGGATAGAAATAATGCCGACAATGCTATTTTAGGGTTTGCTACAGCTTATAATTTGATACTAATAAATACATTATTTAAGAAACGAGAATCACATTTGGTAACATATAGAAGTGGGGTAAATACTAGCCAAATTAATTTCTTCCTAACTAGAAAAGTGAATAAAAATATATGTAAGAATTATAAAGTTATCTTAAGAGAGAGTGTTGTTATCCAACATAGATGCTTAGCTACGGATGTTTGCATCCAAAGCTAGCAGAAAAATGGAGCCAAGTTCAAGAACCGATGATTAACTGGTGAAAATTGAAAGGTATGAAGACGATGAGAGGCTAATTGGGAGGATGAAATGGATACTAATGCAATATGGGAGAAGATAGTACAATGAGTGAAAACGATAGCTAAACAGATACTTGAAAAATCTAGAGGAATATCCCGACCAGGAAAGGAATATTAGTGGTGGACCGAAGAATTGAAAGTAGCGATTAAAGCAAAATAAGGGAGTTATAAATAGCTCAAAAAGTGTAAAGATGATCAACCTTATGAGAGATACAAAGAAACAAAAAGGGAAGTAAAAAAAAGTCATTCGGGATGCAAAATCTAAAATTCATAAGGAACTCTTTAGAAGATTATATACAAAAAAGAAAAAAAATGAATTGTATAGAATTGCAACACTGAAAGATAAGAAGATTAAATATTTAAATGGCATGAGGTACATAAAGAGTGAGAATGACGAGATTTTGGTAAAAGATGAGGACATTAAACAATAATAACAAAATTATTTTGACAAACTCTTTAATAGTGATCAGTCGAGTAACATAGGTAATATTACTGTTTCTTCAAATGAAGTTAATCGCAACTTTATGCTAATGATTAGAGAGTGCGGGATTAAAGAGTATTTCTAGAAAAAATAAAAATGAACAAAACAGTCAGACCAAATAACATCCTTATTGAGGTCTGGAAAGTTCTGAGTGGTATGAGGATTAAATAATTAACCATATTTAACAAAATTTGCCATGATGGAAGAATACCCGATGAGTGGAGAAAGAGTATTTTAATACTTTTATATAAAAATAAATGCGATATATAAAACTGTTCAAATTATCTTGGGATTAAACTCATGAGTCATACTATGAAATTCCGGGAGAGACTAATTGAGTATACGTTAAGACAAAATACTATGATTTTGAAAAATCAGTTTGAGTTTATGCCTAAAAAATCGACTATAGAGGTAATGTATTTACTGCAACAACTGATGAAGAGATGTAGAACAGAAAAGAAAAACCTACATATAATTTTTATTGATTTGAAGAATGCTTATGATAGAGTTCCGAGAGAGATATTTTAGTGGATTTTGATAAAGAAATTGGTTCTCCTTAAATATACAAGGATATGTATAATGATGCAGCTACTAATGTCAAAACATGTAGTAGCTTATCGTCTAGCTTTCATATTACAATAGGATTGTATCAAGACTCAACATTAAGTCATTTTTTGTTCGCAATAGTAATGGATGAGCTAATAAGACACATTCAAACCAAAGTGCCGTGGTGCATATTATTTATTGATAATATAGTTTTGATTGATGAGAGTTGGGCAATCATAAATGATAAACTTAAATTATGGAGACATACTTTTGAATCTCGTAGTTTTAAACTCAGTAGATCAAAAACTAAATATATGAAGTTTTGTTTCAGTTGATAACATATAGTGGATCCGATTATGGTAAATTTAGCTAGGGAGGTGATACCAAAGGCTGATCATTATCAATATTTATGATCAGTTCTCCAAAACAATAGTGGGATAAAAAAATATATCAATCACAGAACCCAAGCAGAATGAATGAAGTGAAAAAGTGCATACAGAGTTTTATATGACCGTAATATACCTCTACGGTTAAAACAAAATTTTTATAAAACTATATTACAACCAGTTTTATTGTATGAAAGTGAGTATTAAGTTACTAAGAAATAGGATGAATACAAGATAAGTGTAGTAGAGATGTATATCTTTAGGTGAATGTGTGGAAATATTTGGAAATATAGGATTAAAAATGAAGACATTCAGGATAAATTAAAAGTGATACCAATTGAAGATAGGATGAAAGAGAGCCGTTTAAGATGGTTTATACTTATAAGAAAGAGACTCGTGAGTGCATCAATTAGAAAATACCATGGTATTGGAGTAGGAACGGACATAAAAGATAGATGTAGATCTCTAACTATATGGATACAAGTGTTACAAAAAGATATGTGTATCACGATATTGAATGAACAAATGATTTTCGATAGGAATTAATGATATCAAAAAATTCACGTTAACGACATGATGTTTTATTTTATTTCATTTAGCGTATACTAATTTGTTGGGATCTTAAAAACTTGGATGATGACGAGGACGGGAAAAATTATAGTTGAAAGGCATGTTACATATACAAGTCGTATATTCCCATTAAGCATCATTTCAGTTGAAGAATACACATCTAATTTATTAAATCTTCGGTGTATTTTGGCCCCATGTCCCCTACTACAAAAATTGTTGCACATGGAATTTAATTTTGAAAGGTATGAAAGGTGCAAACACGACAAATTCACATTGTATGACTCATATGCAATGGCTAAATTTGTGCTTCATAAGAACTTAGACAAGTACTTGGATGCTTGTACAAAAATATTGTCGTGGGAACATCAATGAGTCTTAGAGACACAATTCTAAAAATCTGGATGCAAGTGAAAAAAAGGAATATGCATTTAATATAAATAGATGAGCAAGTTGCTTTAAATAAAAATGAGAGGCGTATAAAAATTCACACCGACTATTGAATCCGACGAGAAATCTCATTTTAGTTTTAGATGACACTAATTTTTTGGGATTTAATGATTCATGATAATATGATAAACTAGACAAGAAAGTTTAGGGATTAGATCAAACTCAATCCATATCATAAGGGTCATTGATTTGGGATATTAACTTCAACATGTGTACACCATGTGCAAATTTGAACAATGGGTACCACCCATCAACATCATCTAGATATCTCGTATATATCTAATAACGAAACTTTATCTTCTCACTATTTTTCAAATTCATCCACTTGCATAATGTGTTACGACTTAATTTAGTTTGTATTCTCATTTCTGTTTTTTTATTTTTTTTTTATATTTCCGTAAAATTATAAATACTCAGCATAAATTATTATCGCCTTACCACTAGATTTAGGTTTGTTCCTATTTATAATATTTACTATGTATTTTCTCATTTATGGTTATTATTGCTTGCTTGTTTGCCAACTTCTAACTTCCAAATATTCTCTCTTCTTTCTTTCCCATCACTAAACGTATTTTATGTGTTCCGTGCTCGGTTTGGTTCGGTATTTACTCATCTTCCTAGCCGAACCGAACAAATCAAGAAAGTGCCTCAAAGTACTTGATTTGGTTCACTTTGCTTTGCTAGGTTCGATAGTTTTATTTTTGTATTTATCCATCTCTAGTTAATATTTCCACGGTCAATGTGTATAAATGAACCTAAATTGCAATCGAGTACACACTTGTAGGGGAATGAAAGTGTAGTGTTCTCGAAAACCACCGGTTTGATTTAGGGTTAGCAGCAGCAAAATAATAATTAATAATAATAACAATAATAATAATATTAATAATAATAATAATAATAATAATAATAATAATAATAATAAATCAGTACAAATGTGGGAAACTTATTTTAGAATATACTAAAAAATCACTTCTTGAAACTCTATTTTCTTCACAAACCCCACTCAAAGCTCATCAAAGAAAATATCAATTCAATTTCTCATTAATTTCTCATTATAACTCATTCCTTCCCGAGTACCAACAGCCTCAACTCATCTGGCTCGCGAGCAAACTAAAATATATAAGATAGTTAGATTAATTTTAAATATACTATTTATTGAATTTTCAATGTAATGCTACCAAAAAAAAATATTAATATAAATTTATATATTTTTTTATATAATGTACATATATTTATATAAATTCAAATAATTTTTATCTCGTATCATCACCAAATTATCGTTTAAAGAAACTGAAAAAAGAAGCTCAAATAACGTTTGTTGAAGACGAGTTCAAGCTCAAATTTATAACTCGAGTTCAAATCCGAGGTTGATTAGTTTATCACCCAAACTCAGACCTTTTAAAAATTTCTAATATTTGGATTTTTAGTATTTCCAGTTAATAACTTGCTTGCGGAGTTATTTTTTGCTTCGGTCATCGACTCATTGACCATAAAAACCATTGATGATTATGTGCAAACACAATTTATTATCCCAATTTTCTCTTTCTTCTTTAATGTTTTTAGTTTTCGGGTTTTTTCTTTTCTATGCAAAGAGATTATTTATTTATTTATTATTATTATTTTTAAGCACGATGTGGGTTGTTTGGAAAAATTGAGCCAGTTCTTACTGACCTAAATAAATGGATTTATATATTTTTTAAATGGAAACCGCATAATATAAATTATTCTGAACCAAATACTAAATTAAGGGTAAGAGAACTTGAAGATTCTAACTTTATTAGGAAAAAAAAAAACGTTACAAATTTTATATGTAATTACTGTAAAAATTTCTATAAATGGGTCGCGACCCTCTCTAGCATCCCTCCTTCTGCCATTTGTAATAATGGAAAGAACACGATTCTTACAAGATTTAATTTTGTAATAGCGGAAAAGTTTTTTTCCCAAAAGATTTTGTTGATTAATCTCAAGGACAAAGACAAATGCTTGCTAAGAGAAATTCAGCCACCATATTTTGAAAAAATAATTCACTTGGTATCATATATTTATGTAAATGAATTTATATGTAGTTTTTGCGCCCCTAAAAACTTTCTATAATGTATAATCCCTTTGTAATTTCTTAATCTACAAGTTCAACCAACTAATGGACATGTTCCATTTATCAAAAATCATTAGGGGTAAAAAATCTAATGTTGTCGGTGTATAAATAGTGTTGAAAAAAAGTGTAAAAACTTATAATTACACTCTCATTTTTAAGTCACAATAGCATTTTTAAGGATTTTTCATTTGCTCCATGGTAATATTGTCAACTAGTTTTGCAGGCGCCAAACAGTATGGGATTACACAAATTGGGCGAGTCCCTGGAACAGGATCAATAGTAAACTTCACCTCACGATGTAGTGGTAATCCACTAAGGTCCAACGAAAAAAACATCAACAAATTTAGGAACTACTAGAGGCAACTCTAATGGAATTTCTTCGGTATCAGAAATAGAAAGATTTGCTAGAAGACAATTGAGGGCATCCCCAACTAGCCTCGCAAGATCACACGAAATACTTCTTTCTCCCACATATCTAATAGTTATTCCTTCCTAGAGAATAACGTAACTCGTCTATGATCACACTCAATAATAGCATGATTGGCCGACAACCAATCCATACCTAGAATAATATCAAAACCCCTCATATCAAGCACTAAGAGATCATACTCGAATTCCCAACTAGAGATTTGAATGGAATAAGAATGACACACGAAATAACTACTAACACCCAGCGGTGTATCAACAGACATAGCACTATCAGAATATTATGGCTTTATGCCCAAGAATTTTACTAAATTAGTATTTATAAATGAATGGGATGCACCCGTATTAGATAATATATGTTCACAAAAGACTAAATTAGAATTGTACCTCGAACAATAGATGGTTTTGCTTGATTTGCAGCACCATCGGTGAAAGCGTAAAGATGTATATGAGGAGCTGGTATTGCCACGAAACCAGTTCCCCGATTGCCATTTCCTTGATTTTCTCCCCATCCAGTCCCAAACCCATACTAGAATAACGCAACTGATTGTACTACCCACGAGCCCGGAGCAACCCGATTCCCTTTTTCCTGCAATTCTTACACTGGATTTGAGGGCAAGCAAGAATCATATGATCTTCTTCCCTATACTTGTGACACCCCCTTCTATACAGATCCCCACTTCCCACTGTAGATGATGACATATGATATTATTGCCCTTGCAAGTTCTACCCCTCATAATCTTGACTTTGCTTCTGGATCCCATTGTCTCCACTTGGTGCATTCCAACTAGAACGATTTTGTCCACCTCCATGAGAATGGAATTGACTGCTCTGCCTCAGGTTATAATTGTTCCATCTTTGCGATTGTCCTTATGATTGATGTTTCCCCCCATTCCCTCTCTTCTCGAATATCCTCTTCGTATCCTTTTCCAACCATTCTTGATGTTTTTCTTTTTCAATTACTTCTAATTGCGTCATCCCTCCAACAACCAAAACATTCGCTCGAATTCCAGTACGTAGCCCATTTTGGAACCTCCAAATCTTCTTATCATCTGTTGACACATATTTGGGTACATAATGAGCATATATGTCACGCCCCCATTTCCAAGCACCTGGAATCGTAGGAGTGATACTGCTAAACCCAACCCATTACTAAACAATAAACAGAAATGATATCCAACAAATAAATAAAAGAGAGCTAATCT
>MKEJ01032404.1:0-12261 GCA_001753735.1 Embelia ribes
ATAAATAACTTTATTTTTTTTTATCATTTGTTTACGGTATGTAACACTATTTGTTTAACAAATATTATGCTTGTCTATCAGAACGATTAATTTGAACAAAAATTTTCTTGGCTTATAAATAATGTTGTTAACGTACCGAGTTGCACAAATGTTAATGGTAATTGTAATGTGTGAATAGGTCCTCAAAAGTAGATGATACTTTCTATGTTCTTTTTTACGAAATCTTTTAGGTTTGAGCACGTAAATTAAAAAAATAATTGGTATAAAATACGGTCTAAATCATCCCTCGATAAACCCATGAATTGTAAGTTAATGGGAAACTTTAAAAAATACAAAAGTAATTAATGAAATAGATAATTTGGATATTATACCAATTTTCACCATCGAAAATGTGAAAATGTCACTTATTTATGCAAATTACTTAAATCACTTAAAAAAAGAACAAATAGAGTAATGCATGAAAAAAAAAAGTTTTTTTTAGCATGTGTTATAAATTGTTCTTTGATTAGCTCATTTTTCAAGTAAAGGAAAAGAACATTCAAGAGAGGAAGCTCCGGCAATTGAAAGTGCTTATTGGAAGACACGTTTTACTGTTAAAAATAAAGATGAAATTCTTTTATAGTTAAATGGTAAAAAACGAACATAAATATTTCATATTTTTGAATATCCGACAGCAAGACCGGCAATTAGAAGAAAGTACATATTTTTTAAAAGGGCAATTATCAAAAACATCCCGAGATTCCACCTTCTATCGATTTAATTTCAAAGTTCTAATTTTTATCAATTTCATCATCAAGTTTCCATTATATCATAATACAGATCCTTTTGGACCATTTTCCCCTTACATTTTATTATACAATAAATTAGATTATTATTTGTATTCATAAAATTGATATTACACTAAAGGCAAACTATTAAATACAAAATATAAACTTTTAAATAAAACTCAAGCATTTAAAATAATTTGAACTTCAATAAAAAGTGGGTTTAGTTGATTTGTATTATTAATTCTTATATCAATTTTTTCGCCACTTATATTTCAATCAAAAGTGAATTTAATTGATTTATAACTCTTATGAAAATATTTTTTTAATCTAATAATGACCAATTAATTTACTCTATATATTACCGAAAATAAATTGTTATTATTTTGTAAAAGAATTTTTAATTATCCATATCATTTAAATTTAAATGACTTTACTATAATGCCTAAAATTGGTGCCATTGTGATGGAATAAATGGTATTAAAATTTATCATCTATATTTTATCATTTTTTATATTATTTACTTAATAGTAAAAAAATTGGTATTCAAATTATTATTTTAATTTTTAACTTTTTTTTAAATTCCTAAATTTTATTATTTAATAATATACATTTTCTATTTAGTTTGGCCCTAATTCTAGTATCTTTTCTTTTAATTAAAATAATAATCAGAATAATGTATGTCAAAAGGGAATGGTAAAATGATAAATAAGGAACTATTTGATGAAATAAGGAAATTTCGGAGATGAAATTAATAAAAATTAAAATTTTCAAACTAAATAATAAAAGGTAAAACAACAGAGTTTTTTTGATATTTTCCAAGACTAATAATTGGTGATATGATAGGAAAAAACAAGAGCAAAATATAATGGTACATGCACTGTTTTCTAAAATCTGTTTCAATATTTAATATTACAAGATCTGTACACACGATAGATTACAAGTTTTAAACTCCGAAAAGTTTTCCCAGTACATTGCAAGGCGCACTTTCTAAATTATTTCTCTACCACGTCAATTTTTTGTAACGATAATAAATTGTAACCATGAAACATCATTTTTCGGGCCACTTTAAGGTCCAATCCGAGCCGTCCACACGCATCAATGCCAGTAACACAATTCTCAATCCGATTGCTTGGATTGGATAATAGCAGGGTCGTGACAGCATCAACATTCCAAACATAATCTATCTTTGATTGAATCAATGAAACATCATGAAGCCTAAGCGTGTGCTCCAGGACTCGAAATACCCAAGGCAATCGAGATAGATTAAGTTTGGAATAATTAATAAATTAAACTCATGTATAATCGGCTACATGAGTAGAAATTCCCAATGATCCTGTATGACCCCTACAGAAATCAAATTTCCCAACATATGAACACATTATCGTTAAGACACTAAGACGAACAAGTAAGCGAAGTGCAAATGCATACAAGGTCCGGTATGGGCCGAAGAGGTGCAAATGGCCATCTTATTCGCTCCCAATATTCTTCTTCCGGTGACACAACTTGTTTGGGCACAAAAAATAGCCCTCAATACAGGGTTTCGTGCATTTTTGCTCCTTTCAGCGTTTTTCATTCATCTTCATGTTGTTTCTTTGCTTTCCATAAGTCGCCTCTCAGCAGCTATAGCAGCAGCTACAGAAGGTGGCAAATGCATTAAGCTTTCGCTAGGCTGGTCGTGGGTTTGATCTGGTACAGTTGAGGGTCCGGTGGTCATAAATAGAGATTCGATATCTTTAACAGTCAAAACAGGCTCGTCCTGATTCTTCTTGTTTCCGCTGATGAATGAACTTGTACTCCTGCTCCTGTTCAGTTTGAATATGCTCTCTTCTACTGTGTTTTTCACCTATCAACCACAAAATAGAAAAATATAGAAGTTAGGGTAGGTCTCGGTCCGTTGTTTGCTTTCAGAATTTTCAGTTTCTGTTACTCATTTTCACTGGTGTCGGTCCAAGAAAAATCCAAAAAACTGTTGAAACCAACGATATAACTTCTAAAAGGTTTCTAAACCTTGAGGGTCTCAGGAACCGCACTGCCAAATATTTGCATATCCTTTTGTTCCTAAAATCAGGAAACAAAATCAAGATCATAAACCGAAGGCCAAATTTAAACCTTGAAGGTTACTACAATGAAACTTCCTAGTTTTCATGAATGGTAAAAAATCCACTGAGGTAGAGAGTGATGGCAATGAAGATGTTCTTGGGCAAGGGGAATTCACTCGGATCAAAATTCTTCTAATGCTAGTTGGTTTCACTTGTTTGGAGAATTAGAAAATTTTTCATGGAGCATGGTGGGAATTATTTCATTGTAATTATAATAATTTATTACAATGAAATAATTGGACATAACCCAAGAGAGTGGGTGGACCTCGTTAAAAAAATATCGTGGTGTTCTTTATGTCTTCAAGCACGTATGATTGAGTTTGCTTGTTTTTTGTTTTGGCTATGCACATGTACATGTTTTCTTCCGCTTTATGGTCTTGGGAGGGATTATTTGGTTGTACCCTAAACGGCTAGGGACTGATTGATCTCCTAACAAATGATATCAGAGCTGTGGTTGTAGCTTGATTGGTGTACAACCAACAAGTTGTATTATAAGCGTTGGTTGATTATGCTGGTTCTTGTAGATGATAGCCATGGAGACGAATGGATCAAGCATAGAGAAATTCATGGCTTCAAGTTTCTTGCATGAAGACTCATGGGCACTTGCTCGCGTGGACGGTTCAATTGGAATCATTGAAACTTGGATTTTGGAAAGCGGGTGCTCACCAAAGTGTTACGTATATCATAGAATACAAGGCGGTCGAGAGCAAGTTCAATCCACATGGGTGACGACGCAATTAGTGGCATTATGGTTGTGATGGAAGAACGGTGAAGCTCAAGATGGACACAAGGTGTACCGAAAGAACTAAGAGAGTAGAGTACGACCCAAGCCTAAGATAGAACTCTATTGTTTTTGGGCCGTTGCTATACTTCTAAGTTACTTTATTGGAGTTAAAGGTGAAGCTTGTTGGAGGCGCTAAAGGATGGAGAAGAGGTTCTTGAATGCTATGAAAATCAAGTTTGAATCATATACAAGTTGCAATGACTGCAATTGTAGGTGTTGTAGATAGTTTTTTTTTGCAGGTGAAACTAATCTTGCTCCTATTTCTTCTCTGTCGTGATGGTGTGGCAAAGAGATTGGTGCTATTATCAGAGTCGCATGTTTCATGGCAAGGCAATCGGAGTCATAGGAATGGCAAGGCAATTGACATATCATCGGAGTCATATGACAAGGTCGTCGGAGTCACGACTATTCTTTGGCAAAGCAGTGTGATCTAACATCTGAGTCAAAAATGTTCGTTGGTTATGGAGAAGGGCTGACACTATGATAAAATGGTGTTATGGTTAGCCTTGGGTGATAATGTGGTCATGGAGATGAAAGTCGTGATTGGGCGATGGACCTTTGCGAGTTTGGAAATTTTTTGCGGTCAAGTCAAGTGGCACATGGTAATAGTATGGGAACAAAGCCAACATCGGGATCTCTCTGTAAAAAGGGATGGTCATATCTTGGTCTTAGAGGTGATGGCAAGAGGATCTAATTCGAGGTGGAGTCATGGTGCGTTATTTCACACGTAATTGCCATGGTTCTTTGATCGTAGTGCTTGTTTCATTGCTTGGATATTTTCGTCAAAGGCGGAGATTGTTTAAAAATTGACTTAAAATACGAGTGCACGCAAAATTTTGGGGTTATAATCAATAACGGGAAGTCTTGGGAATTCTTTTGGGCAAAACGAAAATTAAATTAAAGTTTGGTGCAAGAAACAATAGTTGGCGATCAATCACTCGTAACCTATATGATCGATCGGAACTCTGATCGATCGCTTTGAAGCTTTATGATTGATAGGATAGGTCTAGTCAAAGGTTTATGTCATACTTTGACTTGGGATATAATTAGGATTTGTTTCCTATCCGTATTAGAAGATCCTTGTGGCTATATAAACATGCCTAGGACTTATTTATATGTATGAAAGATAAGAGAGACTCATAAAAAAATCAACTCTGTTAGGGTTTTCCCCATGGGAGCTTTATACTTGGTGGAAGGGATGAATTTCTTGTTTTTTACTTGGATGGGGAGTTGTCCCATGATTGAGGAATATGTTCTTTTAGGTTCTCATGGTTAGTGATGTGAGGGATCTCTCTCATATACTTTGTCTCCTAATTCATGGAAGATATATGTGTAGTAGGGATACTATAAAAAAAATTTATAGTCTTTATGAGCGGTAAATATCCTAGTGAGGTGGATAGTAGTTCCAATAAATACGTTCTTGGGTAAGGAAACTTATTAGATCAAAATTCCTGGGAACTAAGTAGTTCCACATGTTTGAAAAATTGATGGATTCTTCATAGAGCGTGGTGAGGATTATTTCATTGTAATTGTAACAACTAGTTATAATAAAATAATTAGAGGATGTAACCCTAGAAAGTGAGTGAAACGCGTTAAAAAAATTGTCGTGTTTTTTATTTTTCTTCATTCACTCGTGATTGTGGTTTACTTATTTTCGTTTTGACTAGGCACATCTACATATTCTTCTTCCGCGTTATGGTCTTGAAAGGGATTAATTGGTTGTACCCTAAGTGGCTAGTATCAATTGATCTTCTAACAAGTGCTATCAAGGCTAAGGTTGCTTATTTTGTCGATTATAGCTATGGAGACGAATGGATCAAGTATGTTAGAAACTTAGTGTTGTGAGTTTCTTGATTCTTTAAAGAAGATGAAGACATATGGGTACTTACTAATGTGGTCGGTTCGATTGTAATCATTGAAACTTGGATCTTGGATAGGGGTTGTTTACTAAGGTGTTTATGATAGGGCACAAGGTAGTTAAGAGCAGTTTCGGTTCGCATGGGTGATGATAGAGTTAGTGGCATTCTGGTTTCAGTGGAAAGCGCTGAAGCTTAAGACAAACGCAAGGTATACCTAAAATGAACTAAAAGAATGGAGCATGACCCATGCCTAATATATTTCTTTAGACCGATGTGATGCTTCTCAGATACTATTTGAGAGTTACGGTGGAGCTTCTGAGGAGGCGTTAAAGAATGGAGTAGAGGTTTTTGGAGGCTTTAAAAATCGAGTTTGGATCATTTACAAGTTGCAATAACCCAACAATTGAATGTGCTGTGGATAGATTTTTTTTTGCAAGTGGAGCTGTTTTTGCTCATATTTCTTCTCTATTGTTATTGGTGTTATCTTCGGAGTCGCATGTTTCATGGCAAGGCAGTCAGAGTCATGAGTGGCAAGGCAGTTGGATTATTGTCAGAGTCGTAGGGCAATGTTGTCGGAGTTATGGGTGTTCTTTAGCAAGGCAGATGGGATCTAACTTCGGAGTCGAATACGTTCATTGGTTATTGAGAGACGCCAAGATGAATTGGTGTCATGGTTAGCCCCGAGTGATAATGTGGTCATGGCGACAAAGTTGTGGCTATGAGATAGACTTTTGCGTGGTTCGATAGGAGACTTGTTCGATAAATTCTTGGCGATTAAGTCAAGTGTCACATGGTGATTGTGTGGGAATAAAGCCGACATTGGGATCTCTCGGTAAAGAGAGATGGTCATCTCTTGGTCGTAGAGGTGATGACAAGAGGATCTAATTCAAGGTGGAGTCATGGCACGTGGTTGACACGATTCTTTGATAGTGGTGCTTATTTGGTTTCTCAAATATTTTCATCAAAGGTAAAGAAATTGTTGAGAGATTAACTCAAAATCCGAGTACATGCTGAGTTTTTGAGTTAGAATTGATAACGAGAAGCCTCAAGAATGCTTTTGAGTGAAATGGAAATCAAATTGAAATCTGGTGCTCAAAACAACAATTTCCAATCGATCACTGCTAGCTTTTATGATCGATCGATCAAATCTGGTCAAAGTCAGCTTATTATGTTTGACTCGGGATTTGACAAAAATTTATTTCCTACTGGAATTAAAAGACTCTTGTGACTATATGAACATACCTAGGGTTGTTTATATGTATGAGAGGCAAGAGATGCTCATAAAGGGGTTACTTTGTGAGGGGATCTCTCTATGGACGGTGTTTTCCCTATGGATTGATAAGTATCTTGTTGGTGCTCATCGAATGGGAGGTTGTCCCATATTTATGAGATGATATTCTCATGGGAGAGGTTTACAGGGGATTTCTTATAACCTCGTTCCCTTAATCTTTAAGATAGGTGTGTAGGAAATGCTAGACTTCTTGGCCGGTAAAATTTTTACTGAGGTGGTGAGTGGTTCCAATGAAAATGTTATTTGGTAAGGGAAATTCTCTTGGATCAAAATTCCTCGGGTGTTAGGTGATTTCACACAACGTTGAATTGAGAGATTTTTCACGGTATCATGTGGGGGGTTATTTTTTTATTGTACTTGTATTCATATTATAATAGATAAATAACCGAGCACATAACCCTAAAAAGTGGGTGAATCTCTTTAAAAAACTTCTTGGTGTTCTTTATTTTTTCTTGTACATGTGATTGTTATTTGTTTGTTTCCGTTTTTGTTATGCACATCTATATATTATTCCATATTATGGCCTTGAGAGGGATTAATTGATTGTACCCTAAGTGGCTAGGGAACGATTTATCTTCTAACATCCTCTTTCGTTCTTTTATTCTTTTCCTTCATACAACCATCCTATTGATTGTAGATTTCTTTAATGCGAGAAATCGAATTGCTTATAATTTTTCAACTATTTTAAGGGGTTTATCTTACAACTTTCGTTTAAATTGCATACACGATGCGTGTGTCACGGTGATTAGTGAAATATTAAGAGACTAATCCTTTGGATATATTGGAACTTGGCCTCATAAGCCATAACAATGATAATTAGTACACCACTTTACAAGTAAGTAAACACATTTCCTAAACATATTTTGCACAGTTCTACTAACCGCAAATATGCATAAACTTAAATGGGAGACGAGGGTTAAGATTGTATCCTGTCATCCTCATCATATAAGCAAATATTGGGTATTTTTTTTATTTTTTAATAAAAGCATTTACAAGATGAGATTCAATAAATTATATTTTCTTCGTTCACAAATAATAGTAGACTTAATTTTTGTTTGAATATCAAAAAATGATTGTACACGATATCTTTTTGACATAATAACATGTGTCATTTTATTTATATTAGCTCTTTGCAGTTATTATAGACAAACGAGGATATTCTAGGGATAAATTTTGTAATTCATATATTAAAAAGATGCTTGCATAAAATTGTGTGCCTAATCAAATAAAATTATTATTTATGAATGGAGTAACGATCACAGCAATATCTTCTTGCTTGGAAATAAAAAAAACATACATATGTTTTAAACTATATTCAATAAAGAATATTATTTGTACAAAATATATAAAATACAATCTGGACTATTTTATCATTATAATTTAATAAATTTTGTTATATTCATATTTTTAGAAATATAAAAAAGATATTTCAACAGTTCCATTTTAATAATATTACTTTTTGTTTTCACAAGGATTAAGAAATATTAATTAATATTACTTAAATCTAAATTATTTTTATTATCTTTTTTAATATATCTCTTATTAATGCTACCCATTTTTTACAACTCAACATAAATTTAGTAATTGAATAAATACGGATATTTTGGTAAAGTGATTTTAACTTCACCCATATAAAAGAAATTGTACTATATATTAAAATGGTTAAAAAAAGAGCATAAGATTATTAAAACGAGATGACAAGAATTCTACTATTTAACGTTGGCAAACATGAAGAAAACTACCGGATGTATAACTGAATACAAGATAAACATGCGAAGAAGGGATTTGCTCTCGATAGAAGATTATTTTTTTCTTGTAATATAAAAGAATTTTTTTGTATGTAATTACTGTATTTTAAGGACAAAATTATTATAAATTGAAAACAACTTACGATAATTAATTTTAATATAAAAAAAATAAACTAAAAATATTGATAATAAGTTGTCCTTAAATTATAGTAATATTTTTTCAAAATATAGTAATTCACATACAATACATGAAAACAAATTCCCATATGGCTTCCGTTAGGGAGAAAGTTCACAAAAATCTCGTTTTTTGGTTTCTTCCCATTTTTTTTTTTAATTTTTTAAATTTTTTAATTTTTTTAACTTTGGTCTGCAATTATTTGCAGCTACAATAATTCAATTCAAATATATGTCTGCCAGTGGCTTGGAGCCTGAAAGATTCCCTGAGCCAAGCCTTTTCTTTTCCCGCGTGTTACTCAGTAGGCGTGCAAAGCGCACCCTACTTGGTTTTTAACTCAATTTCTTTACTTAATTCACAATTTTTAAATTATATTTATCTATTGACCTAAAAAATTTAAAAGTTTTAACTAGAATGTATTCAACGTAAAGCGATTCCAACCCTTAGTTAGAATGGAGCTTAAGTTTTCATTGAAAAAAAGGGCAAACAAAGCATCAAAGTTGGTTTATAATCTAGGACTATCTGTCCGAAACACTAAATACCCATTTTTGTTCTTTTTTATTTTTTTAACCTTTATATAATTGATTTTCTCAACCTTAATAAACATATATATCAAACAAAAAGCAATATGAAAATATTTCAATTATCTTTCACATAATGATTAAGCTTGAGCTTAAGTGAGAAAAGTGATGAAATGTCTATCCTTAATGAGGAATCGATGGTCTGGTAATACTTCTTTCAATTTGCAGAGTAAGAAGACCAATCCAAATCATGGTGTTAATAAAATCATAAACTTAAATGATTACAAATGGGATACACACTTTTATTGGCTAAACTTCTAATGGTTATCTTAAAGGCATTGTTATACTTTTGGACGTCACAAAATAAAATACGAAATAACAAATAACGACTAATATGAGAATTGTAATATATTCGGATTGTCTGTCTCGGCCTGATCTTGTGATTCATCATTCGATCCCTCTTGGAAGCAACCTTAACCTCAATGTTGAAAATATGAAACCCATAGTACTCGAGCATGTAACTTTCCTCGGTCAGGTGGAGTACCGACGAAACTTCTCCAACCCCTTAAAATCGAAGCTTGTAACCTCGCCCAAACAATCGCTTCTGTAATTCAAATTTTGTTCATCATCACCACAAATATTTTCTTGAAAAACTTCTGGCAATTGGGCATCACAAAATTCAAATAATGAAATAAAATTAAACGTCCAATTTATGCTTCAACGAAATAAATTCAACACGTATAAATTTTTATTACCCATATCATTCCAATAACAATGAATAAAATTTGTAAACATCTCACCAAATTTTTTTGTCGAATTAGCCATTATAACATGCCCTTAATTGTTTAAAATCCTATTCTTATCTATATTTATCCCTTTTTTTTTTTGTCTATTCATAACGGATTGTTCATTGAAAATAAAAAGAATAGTGGAAGCTTCTAACGTTGTTTTTTCCCTTAAAAATAATAAGCTATCAGCTAAGCACAACCCACCATTTTGAAGTACCTCAACATCATCTGGAGGAAGGCCTCTCAGCCACGCCGATTTAAGCAAAATCACATATTTTTCCGCCATGTTAGAGGCCTGATAAGAAGTCTCAAAATCCACATTTTCAGTTTGGCTAAATGCTAGATTGCACTTGAATTTTAATACCAAAAAGCCTGAATCCGAAGTATTGTCAAAAGGTAAATCCGGAATAAACGTCCAATCCAAATCTTTTCCCACATATCTTTCTTCTCTCCTTTTTGGATAAATCATTGAGCTGCTTGGGAAAATACACGAGACCTTTTTTTGAGTCTCTTTTTCATTTTCATTTATGCCCAGGATGTATTCTTCAGTTATCTGGGTAGTTATTTTGGTGGTGACGGCTATGGCGGTGAAGGTGGTGCTCAACTAAGATTTGTATAGAAATCAATGTAACTTGTTTATGTAGTTTCCGAAAGTAGCTTGTGAGTCACCTAATGGATTTCTCCAACCATTCAAAGGGGGATCATCACAATCATCCATCTCTGAAGAAAGAAGTTAAGCCAACTCACATCGCTCGACGTTGAACATGGTTCGCCAACAAGTCCGAATGGATCGAGCTGCTCTGATACCATTAATGAAACACATATCCTTGACAAGGGATTAGTGGCTTGGTGATACCGCTATCAATTTACAGTATGAGAAAATCAACCCAACTCATGATGTTGAGAAAACCCCAAGGTTAAGTGCTAAAGAGAAAATCCCAAGGTTAATGCTTAACTCTGTATTTCAATGCATAATCAAATACAAATGGGGTATAAACTTTTATAGGCTAAGCTTGTAACGTGTTGATCTTAAGCTTATTTATTTTGATGAACCAAACTAATAATTATTATATTAAGAATTTTCATAATGCTTATGTTATTATTTTTAGAGCAAATATGTATATTGTGTTTGTTTGTGAACAGTGGTTATAATGTTTGTTTGTGACATTGATCATGTTATTGTTCTATCGCTGATGTTCATGTGAGTATTTCTTGTATATACGTTTAAAAGTTACAATATGTTAGTATCAATTCCTATAAAAGATATAAATTAAAGTTTATCACATTACTCGACATAAAAACTAAGACTGCACGTTGCAATTAGAACATAAAAATGTTTCTTCTAAGGAAATCATGGTTATTAAACGAAATTAAAAAAATCTAACACAAACACTGGTTAGGAAACCATTTCTTAGCAGAGAACAACTGACAAAGAGAGCATCATATTGCATTATGCTACAAATACCAAACAACTTGTTTCGTAAATATTCTTAAACAATACAAACTCAAACCCTAGTGCTTCCCAGTACCTATTGTTGGTATGCTATCCACACCTTGTTGTTGGTGAATGTCATGATTCACGTTGTTATTTTGGCATGAATCACACCAAATTGAGGCTATAAAAGGGTGAGATTTGTTTCAGCTTAATAAACACCAAAGCACTAACAAAAACCATATTAAAAGATGTGTGTGGGAGAGCATTATTTGCTCTGTGACAGTTGTGGGTGAATAACAAAATTGTGTGTGAATTTTTGTATCTCTCTTTGAGTGATTTTAATAAAATTTTAATTACTCTTCGTGGATGTAGGCATAATTGGCTGAACTACGTTAAAATTGGTGTCGTTATTTTTGATTGTCTGATTTTTGCATCCCAACAAGTGGTATCAAAGCCGGAGTTGGCTGGATTTTCTATTTTTACTCAACTGTGAATTTTGAAATTTGTTCGAAAATTACATTTGAGTATATAATTGGATTCTCCATTTTTATTTTCTATACATTTATTTTGGTGTACATGTTAGCGCAACCATTTATGTATTTTTTAGCGTACTTTTATAGCATAGAAAATGTTGTATTTTGGCAAATGTATAAGTAGGATCTTGCTCCTTTATGAGAGATAAAGAGCCTATTTATACATTTATTTCATTTCATTTTATTTTGGGTAAGCATCCAGCTTACAACTTTTTATATGTAAATAGGTATGTTTACTCTATATTGCCGATATATATATAT
>MKEJ01032406.1:2471-17941 GCA_001753735.1 Embelia ribes
TGTGCACACGTGTGTATATATATATATACAAATTTTGGGAAAACGGAAAGAGTCAGGAGATAGATGAAGTCTTGATGAAAGAGTCGGGGTAGATATACATAGGGATAGTTGGGTGGGAAAAAAAGTAACACATGGAGAAAGAAAATAGGAGAAGTGTGAGAGAATGATTTTCCTATTTTAAACCTAACAGATTTTTTATTCATATTTTGTTCAATGCTAATAAATTAATTATTAGAGGATAACTTTGGAAATTCATAAATTAAGCTTCAATACAAAAAATCATCAAATTGGATGTTTACATATAATAACAGTATAAATATTTAATTTTAATTATATGAATTTAAGAATATGAACTTAGTTTTTAAATTTGAAATTATATATCTTTTTCTCTTAAAATTAATTGAGTGAGCTCAAGCCCTTAAAGTGTCTAGCCCGGAATTATTCAAACTTGCCTCGTTTATTTAACAAATCCTATTTTATTGTCAGCCTCAACTTATTTAACAATCCCTTGCTAAGTTGAATCCTAGGAAAGAGGATTCTAACATTTCAAAATTTGTATAATGGTATGAGGTAAATATTGTTCACATAAACAAAACCTAACATAAGCAATTAAAATTTAATCTCCAATAATTTACTTTCGGTTCTTGTGGCCTAGATCCCAATATTACACTAATTTTGAATTGTTAGAAACCCTTTTTGTTGGGAGATTAGCTCAAAAGTATGATTGCACGTGGAGTTTTGGAATTGGAATCGATAACGAGAAGTCTCATAAATACTTTTGGGTAAGTTTATAATAAAAAGAAGCTGAAAATCACATTCAGACTTTGGTGGTGGATTATAACTTCGGGTTGGCGATAAATCATTATATGCTATTTTGATCAAATACGATTTATGTCATACTTTTACTTGAGATTTGATTAGAATTTGTTTTTAATCCGAATTAGATGACCAATGTGGCTATATAAACATGTATAAGGCTTGTTTATATGTATGAGATATAAAATAGGTTCATTAAGTATGAGGGTTTTTCTCATAGAAGCAAAGACCCCACGGTGGAGGGGTCGAGTTTTTTCTTATTCACTTGGATGAGGGGTTGTTCCATGGTCTGGAGAGTATGTCTCTTGAGTTCTCATGGTGAGCAATGCGAGAGATTGCCGTCTCTCCATGTAGTCGGCCGTTTTCTTGAACTTGAAGATATGTATACTGTAAAATTACTATAAGAAAAATTCTTAAGTTTATTTGTCGGCAAAAATCCTAATGAGGTGGAGAGAGATTCTAATGAAAACGTTAATATGTAAGAAAAAAATTTCGGATCAAAATATATCATTTGAAGAATTTGGGTAATTTTCATGGAGTATGGTGGGAATTATGCAAGTGTAATTGTAGCAATTTATTATAACGAAATAATTGGAGCACATAATCCGGTAAATTTTATTAAAAAAATATTCTTATTTTTTATTTTTTCATACATATATGATTGTGGTTTTGCTTGTTTTTGTCTGGCTATGCATATGTATATGTTCATTTTTTGTTTTATGATCTTGAAAGGTATTAATGTATTGTAGCTTAATAGGAGTTGATTGATCATATAACATCCTTTTCCTTTGATCCAAAAGTTAAGAGTATAATCCAACATTTAACTCGAGTTCAAGTTGACTTCAAGAATTAAGGTACTTGGGTTCGTTCAGGTAACTCGAGTTTAACGCTTAACAATAAGAGTATTTTACATGTATTTCTTAGTAAAAAAATCCCTGTTTTAAAATTTTTGAATGAGAGAATTTGAAACAAAAGTCCACATCAGTACTTTTCTTTAAAATTTCAGGAAAATTATACAAAAGATTTATGAGAAGAGAAATCCATTGTCCACAATTTACTAATTAAAAAAGAAACTTTTCTCCGACAAATTTGTTAAAATCTTAGTAATTAACAATGGTAGAAAATATATTTTTATACTTTTTATTTAATAGTAGTATTAAAGATAGAAATAGTTCATAGAAAGTAGAAACTAGGAATAAGATTTACAAAAAAATTAAGGGTGATTCTATTTACAATACTAAAATAGTTATAATAACCATTTTACTTCGAATACTATTATATTAAAAATTATTTTATTTCAAGTGCATCACAAATAAAATGAATAATATGTAAAAGTGCTTGAGCACCACAATATCAATTACCAAAAGTGCCATTTTTCCTTCCAATCCCTCCATCTTCACCATCTTCATCTTCAACTCTTTTCATATTCAACACTCACTCTTCACCTTCATCTATTTCATCTATTATTCTCTATTAATATTCATCATTTTAAACTTAATCTTAAATATCAAATATCTCATCATCATCTTCTACCTTCTCTTCTCCATCTCTCTCTCGCTATAATTTTTCATCTCCAAAAATCCATTTTCAATCCAATCAATATTTTCAATTTTTTTAATACTTGTATATTATTATTATTGGATAAGATTATAGCATATTTGAATATCAATAGATCCATCTTTTGACTATATTAATAAATTTCGATAAATCCTAATTTTCAATACCGACGTGATATATTCGTTCATTTAGAGATCGAATGAGTCTCACTACATTTGCAACCTGGGGGGCGAATGTCACCAAAGACATTCCTAACTTTGGATATCGAATGTAAGTTTCAAAAAATAAAGTATTCTCAAGACCACATTTGCAATTCAGGGGTCCGAATGTGACCAAAGATATTTGTAAATTTGGATATCGAATGTAAGTTTTAAAAAGTCAATGTTTGCAGGAACACATTCGTAATATGAGTGCACGAATATCGCTGAAAATATTATTTATTGTGATCGTCGAATGTCATTGGAGACTTTCCTTACTGTGGTCGTTGAATGTTACTAGATACATTCCTTATTGTAGCCATCGAATGTAGGTTCTGAAAATTATTAAAAACTTAGCAGCATGGTGGCGCTGAACGTGATAGAAGAGGTGTATAAGTAGTGCACAGCATGTGATGAGGGTGGTGTGGGCGTGGCACAATGGCGGTGGTGGTGGTGTTGTTATGGTGAGGGAGGGAGAGTTAGAGAGAGAAAAAGAATATTAAAATGAAAATAATATATATCAAGTTAGCTTTTTATATAGAAGATAATTAAGAACTTTCTTTTTTTAAAAAAAGAATATTTAGCTTTTAATATCTTTAATGTTTTTTTATAGTACAAATTATAAAAATTTAATCAATTTATAAGCAACAGTCATTTTCGTACTGTAAACAAAATCGCCCCAATTAATGTTTAATACTCCCCAACCAACAAACGATCGCGCTTCCGGTCAGATCTCTCTCTCAAAATTTATATATATATATATCTCTTTCTGTCTCTCTGTAAACGTAACTATGGCAGTGACGATCGAGAGTGAGGTGTGGGAGCTAAATCGGCTGCTGTTCATATTCCTATTTGGATCATGCGTCTTGTCAATATTCTCTCTCCCTCACTTCTCTGCTGCCAGAAACTCATCTACCCCTTTCGATCGCTCTGTTTCGTCATCATTCATCCGATTTCAGAGGAAGTTTCTTCTCCTCTTCTCTCTATCCTCAGGTATACATGCTACTCATTCTGTAAGTAATTATGTATGATGGGTTTGTATTTTATTTATTTATATTTTATGGGTTTGTATTTGATTGATGAGGATGAGCTGAAATTTGTTATCTTGCAATCTCAATCACATAGCAAAGTGCGGGACTATCAAGGAATGGTGTGCTTGTTTTGAAATACGGAAACTATGGATGAGCTTGAATTTGATTGATGAGGCTAAACAGAAAAATTATGCCTTGCCCTGTTAAAGTTTGCCTCAATTTTCTCGAATTTCGACTGTTATGTATGACTTTTGCTTTAACATGATTGCACATGTGTTAGTTTTCCAGATTTTGAAAACTGAAAAATGAAATAGGTTGTTGAAAACTAAAACAAAATTTTGAAAACTGAAAGTTTCTTCTCTCATTCTCTCTTTCCTCCAATATAAGGATTATGTATAATGGGTTTGAATTCAATTTATGTGAATAAACATAAAAATGAAATCTTGCAATCTCAAACTTTGTCTGAATTTCTCGAATTTCAAGTGTGATGTATGAATTCAGCTTTAGCAGTGTTGCCCATTTGGTCACTTAATAATCAGTTCCTGATTTTCTTCAGTGATGGAAGGGTTATGGACTGTGATTGGAGAGTATGAAGCTGCGTATCATGGTACCATGAAGGGGCAGATTGTGTTGTCCCTCTGTGTAGGTTTCACAATAGCTCTCTTGCTTGGAACTTTCTCAGGCATGCTTTCCGATATACTGTAAGTATTTTCTCTTCGTTCTTGTGATATCGGTGTTACGTGTAATAAGTTAGGGACTTGGATTACAGGCATCATAAACTTATCTAATTTCATATTCTTTCCTTGAATTCTTGCATTATTTTGTGACATATTGAGGTTAGCCATTTAATGCAGTGGCCACAAGAAAGTTTGTCTGGTATTCTGCATCCTGCATCTTCTTGTTGGCTTGTCAAAAAGAATCTTTTCCCATCCGAGCCTGTGGTTTGCAAGTATCTGCCTCTCTCTTGCCAGTTCTATATTTTCGTTCAGTTTTGAGACATGGATGGTGATTAGCCATGATAAGGTTTGTTTTAGAAAAACGTCATTTCTTTCCTTTTTCTCAGTTGTTACCATTTTTTCCCTACCTTGACGACTACTTTAGTTTCAATTTCTGATCTTAACGTTGTTATATCCATAGTTTTATGTTGATCCTTTTCTTGATGTGTGCTTTGTTAGTGTTCCTCTTTTGTGCTTAGATATATGAAGGCCACGAAGGCTAGTTTTTGGCTGTCTCATATTATATACCCATAATCGTAGAAATTCGTAGCTAACTATTCAACATAGTAAAAGGTTCTTTTTCCGCAGCTGGGGCACAGGCAGGACACACTGAATGACCTGTTTTGGTTGATGACATTCATGGAATCTGCATCTTTTGTTGGTAGCCAAGCGATGGGAAATTGGCTAATCGGCAGTACTGAGAGTATAAGTCTACTCTCTCCATCTACTGCTGTTGTACTCCTGGCGATTATTTCTATAATTTTCATCAGTCAAAGATGGAAAGAAGTTACACAAACAACATCATTACAAAACTACATCACGTCCTTCAATGCTTGCATCTTAAATGGTAAGCCTTTTGTCTTCTATTACATTTCCTTAAATCAGATAAAATTCTTAAAAAATTGCTCCGACCAATTTTCCCAATCTTTGGTCTCATTTTCGATAGTGGTTTTCTATACGCTACCGAAATATGTTATGATTGTCTAAATTTTGTTGAAAATGTTACGCAAGATCATGACCCTCTCAATCTCTTCTTGTCCTCTATTGTGTAGATAAACGTGTTTGGCTACTGTCATTTGCGCAAGCTTGCCTTCAATTTTCTATCTCTGTCTTCTGGCTTATGTGGGCCCCCACTATCGTAGTAAGACTCTTGATATCAATTAATCTAAAGTTAATTGTTTTGATTTTGATATGTAACCTTAACTTATATTGTTTTTTTGGCTTTATTCTAGGCTGATGGTAGAGAGGTAAATCTAGGATTGATATATCCTTGTTTGCTGGGTGCTAGAATGCTAGGAAGCACAATGTTTCCATGGTTTTCCAGTGGGCCATTATCACTTCGAACTGAGGATTGCCTTACATATGCATATATAACAATGGGCTTCGTATTGTCAATTGTGTCGTTTGATTATCAGGTACTAACACTTGTAGTCAATTATTTTTTTAGCTGTTTGTTTTTGGTTCTTGACGTCCACTCGTATAGTTTACAGTTTGTACTTATTTGTGCAGGAAGTTGGAGTTCTTGTGACATTGTTCTGCTTGTTTCATGCTTGTGTTGGCCTGGTTTTGCCCTCCCTAGCCAAACTGAGGACAATGTAAATCTTGGGTTCCGTATATATCCAATTTCTAGTTGATCGGTATTCTGTTACTTCATCTCACCATGTGAAAAGACATCTGATTTGCCTTTGGCTGCTTGTTTAACACATAGGTATGTACCAAACGAGTTACGTGGAGGGATGATAAGTGTTTCTCTAGCCCCTGCAAAAGCTGCAACTCTATTTTTTGTATTGCAAGTATGTGCTCCTGATCCAAAGTTTCATGTTTTATGCATCATATGCCTCTAGTTTACCATTAATACTCGTATTATTTGTCACTTCGACTCAGAGAGGCATCTATCAAAACATTGAGAATTCAACGGTGTTGGCAATTGCTGCGGTTGGGCTGTTCTCGGCAGCAGGTTGCCTGCATCTTTTGAAACGATGCGGGAAGCAACCTCACCACAACTGGCACAAATTGTGATTAATGTCTTTGTCAGTAACATTGGCTTTGACGTTACGGATTGGTGATACTGAAGACTTAGAAAATCAAGTACTTTTTCACTCTTCCAAAGCCAGGAAAGCAAATGTGCTTACTGAAGACCTGCTGGTCACAGAGTCTACAAAATTGAGGACGGGAGCAGGGGTTGTTAATACGTGAGTGACAGGTTGCTGATTTTATTTACGTGGCCTGCTTCAATCGATATTCAATTCAACTTTCAATTGCAGATTAATTTTTCTTCCAGAATTTGCGTGCCGAAGGCTTTGTGAAGGGCTATGGGGCTTTCCAATTTTTGTAGATCATTAGCCATTACTATTCAAGTAGATGATTCTGTAGATTAGAATTAAAACACACAGCATTGTTTATCATTTATCGAACATAAGAGGTATGCTTATGATGGTGGTGTTTTCGTTTATCTATCCTATTTTGGTATTTTCTTTCTCATGTTTTTTTCTTCTCAATCAATTGGGTTTTTTTCTTTTTCCGATGTAATGGCCATGGTTTCCAATGACAATTTACTGTCATTCAAAAAGGTTCAGTGCTCTTATTCCCAATGATAGGGATCGTAATGGTTTATTTATATGTTCAATGGCTCAGTTTTTCAAAACCAACTTTGAGCCGGATATCCTCTCCACAGGCTCAATTTGAACTGAATACTTTAAGTAATACAACACTGCCCAAGCAATTATTTCTCATTGATACAATTTATATATACACGGTGTAATTACAAGAACAGAACAAAGGGATATTATTTGGGACAAAGGGGTATTATTCGGGTGGTGTTCGTTCTCCAATTACTTGACAATAGCTACGACCAGACCATATTTACAGCTGAGCACTCTGTTTTAAAACTCTTCCTTGATAACTCAAGCTTTCCCACGGATTGTCTTGATTTCACCATGTTCAGCACCATCAGAGGTGCTATAAGTGCATATTTTTAATGATCCACCATCGATGTTAGCTTAAACATAGCACATTCCAGAATTAAAAAATAAAAGATCACCGAGAAACAAGATCAGCTTGCTTATGGTGAGGACCATTTCTCTGAATTCTGACACTTAGAAGGTCCACAACTATATGTTGTCATCTTCATCACAATTTTCACACTAGCCAATTGAATACTCTTTGTTCGAGAGTGACTATTTACACCATGTAGAAGAATGCCTTTGATAGATACTGCAGCCTATTCCATCTGAATTTGCTCTGGCTATTAACATTGGGATCAAACCACTAGTTAAAAATGCTTGTAGCTGAATCAATTGTCATGCCAAAACACCCATTATACAAACTTTTTGCACCAACTGATTAACCCAAACAGTTTGCCTTGAATTACATCCCTAGTTTGTTGTTTCCTTCTTTTGGCATCTTCGAGATCAAGGGTACTATAGGCAAGAGAGAGCAAATACATTGCTGGATGAAGTTTCCTGTAAACAATGCAGATGTCGTGATCATAATGAAATATGAAAATCAGTTGGTGATTTCATAACAAGTTCACATCTGAACCAGCTTTAAAATAGCCGGTGCAAATCCCAACGGAGTTTCTAGAGCTTGATGTATTAGTTAGTTTCATTGATAAAACGTGCTGCTCATGCTATGCTTGGAAACTTATGTTAAATTAGAAGACTCCAAGGCATGCTTACTTACTTTCCAAAATGTTCATCCGCATCAAAGCCATCCCAAAATCTCTTGGCTGGAACAGTACGGCCTTTCCCATCTTTGCCATATGTCTCTATATACCAGCCTCCGATATCATGCATGCCACATCGAGGCTCGAACAGCCAATATCTGTAATACGAAACATAATCCTCTACCATTAATAAGTTTAATCGTGTAAAATTGTTAAACAATGAGTGAACATAAGGGGCAACTCATTGTCTCAGCACATCTGTGCCCATCATTTCCCGTCGGATTTTCCTTTATTACGCAAGCTTGGATACAAGTTCTTGTGTCAAGTATAGTTCAAAAACTTGCATGTCTTGAGGATATATAGAAAGTAACAGCTTACCTACTTGGAGGTAACCGAGCTCTACTGCATCTACACTCGCAAACAGAAACCTTATCACCCACCTCATACCAGTGCAAATGCTTCACCTGAACACAAATTCAAAAAAAAATAAGAAAGAGGTAAAGAAAGTAGGAACTAGAAGAGAATGAACAATTGCACAGATAGGTATCGACCAATGCACAGTGTACATGCGCTAAATGCTAAAATTAAAAAATCTGACGCAAAAGAAGGCAACGACTTTGCCTCACCAAATCTACACATTAGATGGCAAAAGCATAACAAACAAAGGAATTATCAGCTTCTATAGAAAGATTAAATGCTAGCTCGAAGATGAAAAGATAGACTCCATATCAAATGTAACAGTGATGAAAAAAAAGGTAAGAGTTCAGTCAAGCGCACCAATAACGTCCTATGCTTCATAATCACATGGGTTTTTACACCCTTGCAATCGTAGACAAAGCAAGAGCCTTCATCGGAACTAGTCCCCAGTCCACTTATTCTTCCAAGGGGAACCCTAGATCCAACTGGAACACCTGCAGAGCCATTGGTAAATTCTTTGCCATTGTACCCTTTATCTTGCTGCGAGCTAAGAAAGATGTGTATGTGGTCCTCACTATCATCATTTTTTGTCCCATTAAAATATCTTTTAGGTGGGACCCTGGTTGCCACAGCGACCACCTTTCCAGCTAGATGCAACTCTAAATCTCTATATGCATCAGATTCTTGGTAATCAATATTATTTGATTTTATACAACAAGATCCACTATCAGCCTCATGGGATTTGGTTTCTGTGCTTGAGTTCTCTAAAGTTTGATACTTTCTACTATTGACAAAAGATGTGAGCTTTTCATGGTAGAAACTCGATAACTCGGGAACTTTGTCAGCAAGGCGAATGAATCCAAAAAGGTCACGCCCCGAAACTAAGTGCAGCACTTCAGGAGTTCCATAGCTGGATCTCTCTTCTGCTTCGAAACAGTCAGGAAGAAGGTCCAAAGACTCCACTAAAGGGCCATAGTAAGCTGCATGTATAGCTGAATAAAGGTCCCTTTCCAATTCGTCAAAGTAGCCTGAACCGGTTACCACCCTTTTCTCTGACAACATATCATGTAGAGCATACCTATACCATCTCAACCATTCAACAACATCCATTTGGTCTGTCTCTGATCTATTCAATTCGTAGGTGTACTTAACTGAAACTTGCCCAGAACATCTCTGAACACGCACTTTCTGAGATAACAGGTACCTGTCGTAATCAGCCCTTCTCTGACAATCAGATAGTATCTGCATGTGATTGTTATTTACTAAGTCAGAACCTCCTAATAAACCGAAAGGAACAATTGAGTTACAGCCTTACTGGACTTGCTAGAATATCAATGCGCCACATTAATTGTTGTTTCATACCAAATACATTGTTCCCAATTGACAAGCGCAAGTACATGCATTCCCTTGCACAGCCGATGGAGCCCAAAATTGTGAATCTGTACAGAGTTAATACGATAGAACTGCATTGGAAGAGTAAATACAATCGTGGGTCCTTTGCATTCTGTACCAAAACATATTTACAATTTTTCTGTCCATGGACCATATCGTATTATTCAAAGTACGGTTCAGTTGCTGAAACAGTTCATACAATTTTCATAGCGATCGCTAAATAGAAGTTTGCAATCACAAGCTACCTACTTCTTCACATTTCGATTTCGTTACTTCCCAATACCATCCGAAAAAAACTCCCCAAGATTTCAAATTTTGAGTTGATACTTTATTGCCCCGAGGTGATATAAATAGAAACCCTATCAAGTACAAGGCAGTAGTTGCTAAATGAACAAACTTAAGCAGCATCTGCATCAAGCTTTACATATTATGTAGCGTATATGCATAAATTTTATTTACTCAACGGTGAAAATAAACTCTATGCTCATGGACACTGACATTCTAAATTTATTAGGTTGAACCAAATAAGTATACCCTTTGGTATCTTTCACTTTTAGGTAAAAAATAAGTTTGGTGCAGTAAGTAAAAGTATACTTGTCCATAAACATATAACTTTTCTAAGTGCCTAGATCCATAATTTTCTCAAAAAGTATACTTTTCCCGAAACATCACCTATAGTAAACTTAAATTGGGAGTACAATTTATCAAAATCAACTCTAATACTAAAACGTACAACTGAAAAGTTAAATTTTCGCCTCATGGAAAAAGAATATTTTGTACTTATAAGATGCAACCAAATGAGAACGATACATTTCTAGCCTAATAACTAATACTCTCAATTACTCACAATTTCATTTCAAGTCTTGGTTTAGTGATAAGTAAGCAATGAGCTCTAAACTCTCAGAGATTTTCTTGGCATTAGGACCGTTTTAGTGGTTTATTTTTTCTTGCGATTCTTATACATTGTAGTAACATGACCTTCTGGATTCCTCGGAATCTGTGTTGTCACAGTTTGATTCCATAAATTCCAGCCTTCCAGGTAACAATTTTCAAGAAACCAAAAAATGTAATCTCACACGAGCAATGCCACACCCACCCAAAATTTCAAACTGATTCTGTTACCCGCTGACGAGGCAAAGAAAATCTTAGTTGAGTCATTTATACATTAGAATTAGAAACCAATCACAAAAAAAATATTCTTCTCGCCAAATCAACGGGAAAGAGAATCAGATACATTTTGTAGGTGTAATCATTTCTCAATCTCACACACTTCATATTTATTGCTATCAAAAAGCAGTAAATCAAACAAAATACCCAAAAAAAAAAAAAGTGTACCTCGTATGCAGCTAAAATCTGAACAAATCGGTGGGAATTAGGTGACCGAGCCAGGTCAGGGTGAGTTTCCTTAGCCAATTTTCGAAACGAAGCTTTAATTTCTGAGAATGAGCTGTTCTCAGAGACCCCAAGGAGAACGTATGCGTTCTCTCCGGCGAGCTCAGCCTGAGCCGACTCGGCGGCGGTGCTGAGCCGGCGGTTCGCTCTCTTTGTCGCGTTTAAGGAAGAAATGAGATCGTAGGCGGCGGTGGAGTGGAGTTTGCGGCGGCGGTAGAGGCTGCCGACGAGAGAGGCCCTGCCGGCGAGGGACCACATTTTTGTGATTAAATCAATCGATCAAAGTAGGAAATGTTTATATATTTATCAAATTTTAAATTAACACTTGTGGCTCGTAAATATTAAAAATTACTGTTCATAATTTTTTATTAAAAAATGGGAAATTTAAATTAGAAAAAAAGTTGCTGATATGATTTTATAAATTGTATTATTGATATTGAAATGAATTGAAATGGTATAAATTATTATTGAATGATAAGAATTGTAATAGCACATTAATATGATTTTATATTTGTAACAACAACATACATGTCACTTTAATTACCTTTAAAAAAATACCACTTTAATTACAAATAAATTGAAATTTTAAATTAAAAATGAGTCACTAATATAGTTGTATAAATAGTACGATTTTAATTAAAGTATCACAACACTATATATAATCAAATAAATCTCGACTATATAAATTAAGTATTGAGTATTTGAATATTACGCTCTAAAATTATGACACTTATTTACTAAATATCTATAGTTTTGAAATGTACAAAATGATGTTCCGACAAAAATAATAAAATAATAAAAATGATAATTACATTTTTATTATAATGATAATGATAGTTATAAGTTGAAACATAAAAAATAAAGGCATCATTCTTTTATTCACAAAGTAAGAAAATTAGCTAAAATTTGACTATATCGAGAAAGATAGCACGTGCAATGCACATGTGATTCTTCTAGTACTTCGGGAAGTATGAGGTTAAAGGATGTCCGAAATAACTTGGATTTTCTTATTTTTCGAGTAGAGATCAATGTGTTTCCTTGATAACATGAAAAATTATTTCACGAAATGAAACACAAGGGCATAAAAGGTTGTTCAAGTTGTTGATCATTGTGATGAAAAAGCTACAAGATGATGGCAATGGTTTTTGTGCCAACATACGAGGCATACAATCTTGTGGTGCAAATTTGAAGTGGGATTGTAACGTCCCAGAATTTCAAGCAACCTCGAGTATGTTACTTGACCCAACCACATCATATAATCAAATAAAATGACTAACAATCCTTCTTTATTATTAAAAACTGCTCCAATGTAAGAGTAACAAACATAAGTCACCCGACCTTATTATTATATTTTTTCTTGCCATACATCATATTTCAAAATAAATGAAATCATATCCAGACTCGGCTCTTCGGCCTATAACTGTCTGGAAAAAAAGAAAATAAAGTACTGAATGAATAATAAAGTCAAACGATCCCTGAGTGAGCTCTAATATGTCCTATCCATGGTGCTCATGACCCCTAACCCTCTGGTTTTGTTTGACATTTTCATGCAAAATGGCCATAGAAAAACCAATCAAGCAGGCACGAGTCAGAAAACTGGAAAACAATTCTAAAGAAAAGATAGATGTATGAAAATATAACATGTGATAACTCATCAACCATCCACATATCTCTAGATCTAACACATTTCAACCATCTACCAGGCATCACATCTAATCTTCGGGATATAATGTCATCCCACATACTGCCAACCACTTGAAAACACTATTTTTGAGGCCATTGACCACTTTTTATAGTTAAGATATGAGTACTCATAAGATACGGCCAACACGGACTACGTGTACTACGACCAACACGGAATATACTTTCCTCCGTGTGTTACAAATACTGTGGAACATACTTGCCTCCACATGTCACAGCCACCATGGAATATACATTCCTCCATGTACCAATAACTACAACTACCTACAACATAAGAGTTTGGAGTAAACAGTCCTACTCGCTAATTTTATCACAACCCTACTTACATTCAATCTAACACGTAAGACATGAAATTATGTTCATATTACAATTATACCATTGAAATTCTAACACATTCACAACTATGTAACGCCCATTTATAACCGATTTCTACTTTTTGATTTGGATTAAACATGGATACATTTCTCAATCTAAACCTATTCACTTTTGTCCATTCTGCAGTGGTACCGTGCCCATGGTCCCAAAATACTATACCCATGATTCCCAGACATCGTGTCCATGATTTTCCAGCACAACGAAACCCACAATAAGCAAAAAAACACCTTCGTAAAACATCAATTTTTACAATTTTTCACAACCATCAAAACAGAGTCGATGCAAACTTTTCAATATAATTGGATTGGGTTTTCTACCACGTACATTATGCAAAAACGAATGATTCCCCTTAAAAAGCTTGGAAATCAACCCTAACCCTTCCCATACAACTAGTCAACCTAACTACGAGCCTACAATCAAAATTGAGTGATAGTTTGGATTGCTAACAATTATCTACTCATTAATTTATCATAAAGCTTCAATTTTGATAAATTAGAACAATTATAGGTATGAACGACCTAAAGAGTTTGTAGATAATACTTACATCAGAATGACAAGAATAAGACGAGGAGTTTGAATCCATAATCAATTTTCCTCTCGGCCTTTTCCTCCTCTCGGATTGAGTGATTCTTGTAAGTGGATGTCTTCTCCTCTTTTCCCTTCCTCTCTCACTCTCTGTTTTCAATATGTGCATATAATGAACGTAAGAAAAATGAAAGGGGAAAAAGAAAGGAAAAATAATTAACTTTCCCATCTAATTTCACCTTAATTACAAATTGGTCCTACTATTTTATTGTGTATTATCACAAATAATTTTTTTATTATTATAGTGCCTTACAAGGATTCTTGTATTGATTTTTTCTGAAAAATTCTCATCCTATGGTATTATTTGAGTATGCTCATGACTTGCCATTTAGCAATGCATTGGAGTCGGATTTAAAATTTTGAAAATTCACACCAAACTTGGCATTTAGTCATGCTTTAGATTTGGATTTTGAAAATTTGAAATTCACAATGAATTTACCTTTTAGTCATGCGGGAGGTTGCAATTTTGAGATGGATGAAGTTGTCAATTGTGTTAGAATTTTCGAAAATAAATTTATGTTATGCATGGGTTAAAAAAAGATTTAAATACTGACATAGGTACAAACTTATAACGAGTAGGAAAGTTGTTCGATAAAATTACCAAAAGAAATTCTTTAAAGCACAATGCGGAGTTTTTGGGTTAATTTTTTTGGTGAATATTATTTTTTGGCAGATTCGACATCTCATAGGAAAATAGAATTTTTTGATAATAAACTATGTTCGCTAGAGTTAAAATTTGGTGGAGAATTAGCCAAGATGTTTATGGACACGTGTATGCCAACTTCAATTATTGCGTTTGGATAAGCGGGTATTAGATTATGATTTTTTTAAAACCGTTGATATAAGTTGTCCAAGTAAGATTGTTCAAGAAAAAGGAAGAAGTTCTCGAGCTTTAATTACTCTTTGGAGTATAAGTAAGTATGGGTTGATTTTGGGATGTAGTACACCACTTGTGGAGGATAGAGATTTATTTTGGGATGCTATCTTATAAAAATATATCTTGGGATCGAATAGGAATATGATGAGAAAAATATTGGGAGTTCAAAGTGTTTCTTATTATAGGTTTTGTATTGTGGACACAATTTTTTGGAGACTATCTAAGCTCAAACTATTAATGAGATTATGAGGTTGGCATAGTTTGATTCGTGTCAGACCAGATGAGAAATAAGAAGTGTTACATGTTCTTAATTTCGACTTTGAGGATAAAGCCATTATCAAGCTAGAAAGAATGATGGGATTGTGCTATCTTGGGACGCTTAGCTTCCGAGGTCACGATTCTAGAGTTCAATATTGAAAATAAGATCGTTTTGAAGAGGGGTTGAATGATGAGAACTAGAGCAATAGCATATTATTATTTTTATTTCTTAGTAGTTGTTTTGTTATTAATAATAATTATTTAGTTGATATTTTATTATTTAGTGAGCTCATGGGCTTAGATCATTGTTGGAAAGCACCTTAGGGTTATGGTTGTTTTCCTTATTTCTTCGTTGTAACCTCTAGTGATTGGATTATCAATGAAAAAATGAAATAAATACAGTCTAAAATAGAAAGTGGTTTATTCTCTAAGCATGGTCTAATAGCTTGAGTATGATGTTCGTTTGTGTACTGTGAGTCACGCAATAATACC